>QYTT01091867.1:20695-38969 GCA_006980735.1 Dasypogon diadema | reverse complement strand
CACTTATCTGTTGGCGAGACTGATTCGAACAGTTGGCCCCGCCTCCTGTCTTGTCATGCTGAGAAGGTATATAAGTGGGGAATAGATGTGGGCTGTAACTTTCCAGTTGCATTTCCAAGTGGTGATATAAGAATGGCGTCGACCATTTTGGAAGGCGGAACTATGTGTTGGCCACGTGCTCAACTGTCAGTTCTTTGTGTACTAGAGAGTTTCTGGAAAATTGAAGTTCGCGGAGAAGAGAATTCAGTCGAACTTGTTGGACTGGCGTAAATGGGTGGAAGTTCTCCTGGCGACATCATAACCAAATTGGAACTTGTATGAACAGGACTTGGGTTAGGTCAGGGTTATGTTTGAGATTGAACCATAAACATTTGATGGTACCTAAATATTCATTCGAAAAGCGTCTGTGCTTGGAATTACGAAAACGGTATAGTCACAGAGCACATTATCCTGCCGTTTTCGAATTAAAATTGTAGAAAAATATTTCTCTCATGTGAAGAAAAGGAATGCAGAATTTTTTCAATTCAAAGAAATCCTTATTTAATTTTACGACATGAGTTTACCGTCCAAGTTGCTATTGATATTGGAAATTTCTTTCTGTAAGGATTTCTGCAAATATCTGCTTTGTTACTGTTTCTAATTCCAGCACTGCTGCTGATGGGGTGACTGTGCTACAGCTCCTGTAATTATTTCTGTTTTTCGTACCGCTGCTGTTCACTTTGCTGAGTTGCCTCGAGCAGATATCCTTCTTACCTCGTGTTGCTGCTATTGCTCGTTAATTAATTGTGTTCCTAATCCTTTTGCCATTCTTTATTATATTTTTTTATTTGCACACAGCAATTTTTGTTAGTAGAATTACCTCCCAGATAAATTAAGGCGTCTTTTGTAGGAATCGAATCCGCGCCCACAGAGCCGAAAATCTGCAGACATACACGTCAGCCCGCCCAGTCACCAGGGCGCTGTGGGTATAATTCTATAAACGAAATGTATCAGTAGTCGAAAAAAAATTGGCAGGAGGAAATAAAGTAACGATAGATACAAAAATCCCTTACAATTATACCCTGTCCCAGAATGAACGTCAGTACATCGCTTATGGGAGTACCTGCTTCCTTTACTTTCATGTTTCTCCCTTATAAGTACATCTTATTCAGATTCTTGCTTAGTTGCCAACTTATAGTTCGAGATTTTCGCTTAAGTGAGAAGGAAATCAAAGAAAATGACGAAAAGTGTTGCCGTTTAGTGAATTCCACTAAATAAAAATTGAATTCCTTGCAATCTTAAATGTTTGTATGACGTAGAATCTTTATAGAAGTCTTTTTCGTAAACTCAAAGCAATTGTTTTATTTGAGACCACAAAATTACAAAACAAAGAATAATAATTATTTATGATTTCTGGTAAACCGTTAAAACGGTAACACCGCCGAGCTCTGATTTTTCGCTCGTTTGATCCTTTTTTCCTCATTTCATTCTTTTACTTGTGCCGAAGTCAAGCTTGCTTCAAACAATCGGCTACTATCGTCCTTTCATGAACACAGCTCTCTCTCCATTTTGCATTTCACTTTGACGTCCGTTTCTAACCATCATCTCATCTCTTTTATTATTAATTTGCTTTTGCTGCAAGATAATAGTGCTGCCAGTAACACATTTTAAACGATCAAGTGTTATTTCGTGGGATTTATACCGTGAATTGCTTTAAGAATGGAAGTTGAGTAAAATAGATATAATATTGCAAAGTAGCTCCCCATAAGCGCTGTATTGACAATAATATTGGGACAGAGTATAGAAACAATATGAACTTGAGTATGTATTAAACTAAACAAAAGGATGAGTAGTGTCTATAAGGCCTTTTACGACCCATCAAAAATTCAAAAAAATTCATACGAATATGGTAGTTGGCATTTTGTATTCTAGAATGTTTGTTAGGCAAGGACCTAACAATATTTTTTTAAATTTTATTACTATTTGTGGTTGCTGCAGAAACACAAAGTGTAGTAAAGTTTAAAGAATCCTTCTTGAACAGAACTGTACAAATCTCAAACAGCCTACCGTCTTTTGTTTTCCTGGTCGGTTATAAGCCGCAGTTATATTATACAGAGAGTTTATCGACACCTTCGTTCGACCATTCTTATCTATTTTTTTCCATTCCAATTTTCCTTTCCCTCAAGGCTGTACTTAGCATCATCAGATACCATTCTGAGATTTGACTGTACCTAGTTATTCCTTCATTTTTGCTATGAACGCAATGAGACAGCACTTTTATTATATATATAAAAATAAAAGTGCTGTCTCATTGGTAATTTGGTATTATATGCTTTATCTAAAATAGAAAGTGTTACCTCGTTAGGACTGGAGAAAAAATAAGAAATAATCACCAAAAATGGAAATTTTTTTAGCTGTTGTATTTTTAGTTGAAATTTGAGAAATGGCCAAATTTGTGCACCTGCCACTGACCAAAACCTAAGCAAATGTAAAAATTTTATTGGACCCTCATAAACCAAACGTTCTAGAATACAAAATGCCAGTTACAATGATCGTACGCATTATTTGGCTTTTCAACAATTTTAAAGACTAATCCTTTAGAGGATGTTCCATCGAACCGGACAAATCAAAATAACTCGAAAAATATGCATCATAGGAAAAAAATTGTCCCAAGCGAAAAATTAATATCTCCAAGAGGGACATCTGCCTGTCCTAAAACCAGCCATCCCTCCCTCCCACCCCCTGTAAGTGGAGCGGGAGGCAACATTGAAATCTCAAATAGGGACAACAATTTTTCATTACAGAGATGCCGTTTGAAAACATGACGGAACGAATAAGGGATGCTTGCGCCTCAATAACACCAGACATGCTTTTAATAATTAAAAAATATCGAACAGGAATTTTTTTATTTTCCAATCCAAAGCCTATTTCTCGAGAAGTTCAAGAAATCTTATTTTGTGCGATTACAGCGCCATCTATCAGAAATAAAAAAGTTTTGTACAAACCCTGGGTATTTTGTGACGTAGAATCCGAATTTGTAATGAAAAATTGGGGTTCCCATTTATAATTTCGAAGTTGCCCCCGCCATACACCCCGCTCACAGGGGGTGGGGTGAGGGGGAGGCCTGATTTCAGGATAGGCAGATGTCCTCCTTGGAGGATTTCTTTCAGAATTTAATTCATATAATATTCATTGGCTATATTTTTGACATAGATTACATTTTCTACGTGAAATATTGTGAATGCGCGTCCACAATGGCGTAATTTATGTTGTGTAGTCCGGTCCGTATTTCATAAAAATCCTCTTCCATAATACAGGATGTCCAAAAACAGTAGCAGATGTTTTGGTTTCGGGTTGACGTCGGTAAGCGGCGGCACGGGGTAGGCAGAAGAGACCGTCGTACGGGTCGTTGCTTATTGTCGCGTTGCTTATTATCGCAACAATGATTCCATCGTGACAGCTCATCCGTCGTATCGTAAAGAGTATCGTACACGTAATGCGTCAAGCGATGATGTCATAAAAATTAAGTAAGAATGTTCAAAAATACCGGGTCAACGATAAAAATTCAAAATACAAGACGACAGAATTGCCGATTGTGCTCACAGGAAAATCCTAAAAGAAAGGACCAATGGCCTCTCCATAGTCCAAAGGTCATTGTTTGGGCTGCAATGTCCGGTAAGGCATTATTGGTCCTTATTTCTATGAAGATTGAAGAGATCGAGCATTCACTGTAAATACGGAACGTTACTGTGAGATGATAAGAGCTTTTTTGCCCCAGCTTTACAAGAGTTTTAAGGTTTTAACTCTAGGACGTAGTTCCAATTCCAATAAGATGGGGCCACTTGCCACACGAATTATTCCCGAATAAAGTCATTATACTTGGAGGAACCATTAATTGGCCTCGCAGAAGCCCAGATCTCTGCCCTCTGGATTATTTTCTTTGGAGATATCTGAAAAGTAAGGTACACTAGAACAAACCGATGAATATGAGACAATTAAAGCACAATATCGCCTCAGAGATGAGGTCAATCTCAACAGTATTGTATCAATGGGTGGTTGCTAATCTTCGTTCGGGGTTAGAGGAGTGTCAGCAGCGCAAGGTTTTTTGCTAGATAATTTTCCAATTTACTATCTTAAATTAAAAAACAAACAAGTGTTTTGATGATTTATATTTTATGTTTTATTCAACTATTCAATACCCGAGACCCTCTTTGGATACCTTGTAAATAAATATTTGTGACGACTAGTAGTCAGTCGTAAAATTAAAAAAAAACATAAGTAACTACTCTTTTCTTATGTTCCCTTACTGATATTGATATATGAATTTCAATTATTTGCTCCAAAGATAATATGACTCAGTACTCCTTATCATTTCCAATATTCGATCATAGCCCGTCTATTACAAGAAATCAAAAAATCAAGTTCTAATCAAAGTCGTATTTATAAACTATAAAACCCTAATGGCATCAAATACGTTTCACCTTCACAAGATTTTGTGCTCCGACGGCCGCATTTTCTTCCCGAATACTATATCTAATCTGTAAGCTGCGGCGGTATCACTGCCCGTATATTTGATAATTTGAAAAGGAAATTGTAAATTTTCTTGATTTATTTACAAAATCAATTTCAATAGTCACTGTCTGAAGAAAACAAACCGTGGAAAGTACAAGTGTTATTCAAAGAAAACCCAAGTGAAAGGAATTTATTGCCCGAAAACGATAATGCTGTTGAAAAATATGAAAATATTTTTGTACATTTTATAGTTAGCGACGGATACGAGGTCTTATGTCCGCAAAACACTTGGGGGAAAGGGTATTTAAATTTATTTTTAACCGGCGGGCGATTACCGAATCATTTGGATAGGGTAATGGAACACGTACAAATTTCTGATTATCTCTGATTAAACAGTTTTATGGCCACTGATTTAGGACACTTAGGATCGTAGAATTTTTTTTGAAAGCTTATCGGTTTATTACTCTTGATTTTATCGATTTCATGGCACAAGTAGGGTATTAACTCAGTGACAATGAACTAGTGGTATCATTCAGAAGATTAACAATTTTCCAATAAGTGCGTTTTACCTTTTTGTATATTTGCTAATTTTTTGAAAATAGGAGCTTAATTATATGCAAACGGAATTGTTTTTAGTTGAACTTTTATTCGGAGGCAATTGTTGAGCAAAAGATACGCACAAATCCTTAAAAAACATAGCTTATATGTATAACAAATTAAAGTGTTAGTGCCAACACAGGGCACATTATTTTATTAAAAATGAGAGTTAGACATAATGTAATGAAAATTAATGCTTTATTTAAAAAATAAATAGTAAAAAACATTTGACTCAAAGTGTTGGCCATCGCTTGCCACTACTTTTTCCTCATCTTTCTGGCAGCATTTGAATTCCGCTTCGGAAGAACGACACGTCTTTTGAGACTATCCAAGAATCGACCCATTTTTTGGCATCTTCATAAGAATAAAAATGTTGCTCAGCCAGGTCACGTGCCATTGATCAGAACAAGTGGTAATCCGAAGGGGCAATGTCTGGTGAATACGGAGAGTGGGGTAAGATTTCGCATTTAAGCATTTCCAAGAAGATTTTCACTGGTTTTGCAACATGTGATCGAGCGTTGTCATCTGGCTCAAATATATCAATTGTAGTCGATAGCGATCTACCGTGATGGGTTCGTCTGTTTTGAGCAGCTAAAAATAAATTACACCCATCTGCTCCTATCAAATGCAAAGCAGAAGCTTCAAACAATGGATATAGAATGATAGAACATAGTCGCCGTAAGTTTCAACAAGAATTCTGTTTATTATAGCTGCAGATTTTTTTGAATAATATAGCACAGAAGTGCACTATGAAAGAAAAGTTGTTTACATTTCTGCAAAATGACATACACTGTACTACGCGCACCCAGTACTGGTAACGCCATCTGTTAGAAAAAAGCGAGAACTTATTCAAAATCCCATGTTACGAATGAATTTCAGTGTATTGCCGGATAACACATGACCTGAATTCTGCAGATTGGACCACCAATATATAAAACTCACATTTTCCATTTTCTTAGTCTAAGCACTCACGTAATGCAATAAATAATATGGCACACTGTTCGTGGTGTTATTGATGAAGAAATTAGTTTCGTGGCCGAAGTATATAGAAATGATAAAACCGCATGTGATACAATATAAAACTTTATTACCCCTTACGCAAGTTTCATTGGCCTACGCCAACTTCTTCAAAGGGTCTTGTCATGTCTTGTGTGAAAAGACATGAATATCGTGTTAAGATCAAATCATACACTGGCTTACCCTTAAAATAAATTACATGATAAACAGATCTCTAGCCAGTAAAAATACGAAATAAACAGTAATGTCAATGTAATGTCAGCTTCACAGCTGAGCACCTATACTGAAGACCGCCAGAGTATGTTGAAGATAATGTGTGTACATATGTATGCCTAAAAACTATGACCGTTCTCCGTTTTTCTCTCTTCCTATTCATAAGCGAGTAGTGTGTTGATGTTCCCAGTGTCAGGATTCTTATTCATCGTATTCGACGAATCCATTTTTATATGTAACGCCTCAAACATGAGTCTTTTCTGGTAGCTGTTCTCCCTTGTTAAAACTCTTATGTCCTCAAAATCCGGAGAGTGAAAGTGCGAGCAGCAGTGTTCTGCAAGAGCTGTCTCACCATTCTTGATGCTTTTCAAATCTGACTTGTGATTAGCAATGCGGTTTCTAAGGTTTTGTTCGGTAGCACAAGTTTGCATGATGAAGAGCCATCCCCCTTGCATTGTATACGACATTAGATGCGTTCTCTTTTTTAACCCTTTTGTTTAGTATTGCGGAGAACAGACTCCGGACGGTTTTTTTCGCCAAATATGCCAATGTAGGTCTCCTATCATATTTTCTGCCCTTAATGGTCTCCGACAAACCTCGTATATATCCAATACATTTAAAAATTCCTTTGGGCTTATCACGATCACTCGCTGCACCTCTTCGTGAAGCTCGTTTAGGGAAACTATTTTTACGTAAAACTTCAAATAACCTCCTTTTGACCTGCTTGTGAAAAATATCATCGCTAATCTGGAGAACTCTGCCCTGGCCGTATTTAAAATTTGTTGTCTAGGATGGTGTAACAGAAAATTTAATAGTCTACCCGAAGCCATAGACTTCTGATACCAATCGGTAATCATCCTACCATCCTTTCTTATAACTCTGACATTATTGAAACTGTTAAACGTATCCAAAGTGGTATTTAAATGTGATCGAGGTAGGATCAAGAAAAGGTCATCAACGTACTTCACCACCAGTTTCGGTGTGAAGAGTAACTTATCAATAACAGTTTTTAAGAGGTTCTCCATAACCAGGTCTGCCAAGAATGGGTGTGACAAGGGATTGCCTGGGCAAGCCAAATTACTTTCTGTAAAAACGATCCTCAAAAACAAAATAATTATTGTCCCTGATACACATAGTAACAATCTTCATGGCTTTCTTCTTTAGAATCTCGATAACATCCAGGAACTAGCCTTTCATACAATTTGTCAATCAAGCTCATACACAGCTGTGTTGGTATGCTTGTGAACAAGAAAACCACGTCGAAAGACACCATGACTTCACTATCGTCAACAGTAATAGACGAAATCCTATTCTTAAAACCGATAGAATTTCTAACATTAAACTTCGACTTTTCCGTGAGGAATTTATTTCGATTAAGGTACTATGAATAGGGTGAGTGCAACTGATTTAACATTAAGTCAAACTCCAACATTTCGTTAAATGGTCGATCACTGGAGACTACTCTACTTTTCTTATTTTGACAGTTTTTTTAAGTAGTTACATTTCCTCCTAACTGTGGTCCGCTTTACTCCATCCTAAAACCCATTTTATCTCACTAATGGCAGCTAAAAAACATTCTTATATATATTTAAAAAGAAATTTTGGCACAAAAAAATAATACAAGGAATCAGTTTTTTTTTAGAATAATAAACGAAATGTGATACTGGCTTTGGAATATCCTACTTGAGCTTGTCAAACTGTTTCATGCCAGTTTCTCCCCTTCTTCTTTCCTTTCAAATTTAGTACTAGCCTCATAGGTCAATAGGATGGTTATTTCTTATAAAGATTAAGGTTAGGATTTGAGTTCATAAGACACGATTTTGTTAAGATAATCTAGTTTTAGCTTACTATCGTCACTTTATTATTTTGTACCTGTAATTTTCATTGGCATTTGATGTAAAAGGGACAGCATTTTTGATAAGAAGCTGCCAATTCTACAGGTTCCACAATAGCAACAATAAATGAATTAAATCTCCCAGATTTAAGCTCTGTTTACATTGCATTGAACTCTTGCCATCACAACGTGTACACACTAAGCTGCACAACAAGTGATCCAACAAAATGCTCTGCAAACCAGCACCCGCCACCCAGCCCAGAACAGAAAGTGCTTGCTCAATTGATTTCATTCTCTGCTTTTGTGGCCCCGTGTACACACTTGCGTGTTTGATTGTGCCGAGATTGGCTGGCATTAACCGTGGAAGGCGGAGCCTCTTTCTCCTGTCAATCTGCCATTACGCGGCGTCTTTAAGTAAATACCGAGACTGGACCCAGATACATAAGAAGCACTTCAACCAACTGTCTTAATCTGGTTGGATTGCTTGAGTTCGGGATGCCGGCGAATAAAAGACACTCAGAATTTTTCCCTCTCTTGCTTTTGGTGCGGTGCGGTGACATGGCTTCCTGCTGGATTAGAGGATAGATTGCGATTGGATTTTTGGGGTTTGCTCAGATTATTAGAAGACAATGGATTTTGGTAGGAAAATTGTATTTTCTTGTAGTCCCTCAGATATGATGTGTTTGAAATTGAGCGTGGAAATATTTCAAGCATAATTTGATTACTTGTACAGGGGAGTAATTTTGTAGGGGTTTTTGTTTTAGATTTTCTGAGTTCCGTAATAAAGCCCACTTTAAGCTATCCATTTCTGCTATTGAAACTGAATTGTAATAATTCCAATCCTTTTAAAAATTTCCATAATAATTGTAACAAAATAATAGCATAAATTATCAAAAGCTTCTATAATAACTACTTTTTATTGGCGACAGGCAAGCTTTTGAGGTTTCATAGTTTTGTGGCTAAGGATAAATAACATATGGAGTCGACTTATTGCCGGTCCATGCGTCTGTAAAAGGCTCATTATTGTTAAATTATTCCATAAGAAATTTAAAAATTGGCACTTAAATCTAATGACAGCCCAGTTAGCCAAGAAAACATTTCGAATAAAATAAAAATATGTTTTACAAATGGTAGATTGCATTCCTTAAAACATGCAGAACATATTTATCAATTTAACATTAGTTTGTTAGAGGCATGACTGCTTTTTCTGTACGTTTTTGATATAATGCAAAATGTATTGAACAGATATAGTAGAAGGCATATTTCATCATCATCTTCAAACAGAAGACATTCTCCGTCGACATTTAGGACTACAATTTGTCAATTGTAATCGGTTTTTTCAACTTCTTCGAAACTTTTTGTACTATTATTATTTTCTGTTTGCAGACATTTAATCATGTTAATATTTACTTTAAACATTGAATTTACATACTGATAATGGTGTTTGCTATAATATATTTAAGGCTCATAATACTGTAATTATAATGTGTGTTTTCAAACAGAAAATAATAATAGTACAAAAAGTTTCGAAGAAGGTCACAAAACTAATTACAATTAACAGCTTTTTATTCTACACCATCATTCATCGGGCTTTAGATCTGGACACAGCAGCACTACAACACTTTTAAAAATTAATAATGATATTTCTTTTGCAATTGATAAGAATGAATTAACAGCTTTAGTTCTCTTAGACTTCTCTAAAGCCTTTGACAATGTTAATCATCAGCTTCTTTGTGGAAAACTTAAAAGGCTATTTAAATTTTTTAGTCAAACGGTATCTAAAATTAATTTATAATTATTTAAGTGGCAGGTCGTTATTATCTTTTCTTCCAGTGACTCAGCAGTACCACAAGGATCCATTCTTGGTCCTCTTCTTTTCTCTATGTATATTACTGTGCTAAATTCCCCATTTTTTTGGGAATAATTTCCTTTCGTTCAGATGTTATTTTGAATTGCAAATATTTATTGTCGAGTAGCATATATAAGATCTTCTTTACAACCATAGACATGTAAAACTCCTGGACCGCGCAATGCCCTGTCTCACATGGGCACATTTTTCTGGTCTTCTTCTTATCAAATCGGTCTTAGACGAAACCAGAGGCAACTACTTTTAACTTTTTCGTTCGCATTGCTTGTAATGCAGCTGACATCGATGAAGTGCCACTGGAATCATCCTTAGACGGAAAGAGACGACGTGAGAAAAGTGATCCCATTTTCCTACCAACTATAGCATTACGACGCGCGGTCCATTTCTTTATGTCGGTGTTTACAACACCCAAATCCAAAAAGTGTCTCAGATCTATAGGAAACATTGACACCGTTTTTATACCTATATTTTCTAATGCGTTGGAATGATCCTTATGTTTCTTAGCATGATAAGAAATATCTACTCTTTTCTTGAAATTATCGTTCGTTCTGCTCTCTCCCACACATATTTAATATGCAATCTTTTTGTTGTAATAAAAACCAATTTTCTGACATTTGAGACATCTATATTGACCTTGATAATATTGTGTTCTGGTAATAAACGCACGAGCAGGAGCATCGCAACAAAAAAGTCTAATTTTTGTTTTATTTATTCGACCGAATAAGTTCTTCGGTTTCTTGAGAAAACTTCTTTACAAACATATCTGCATTCTCAGGTTTTTGGTAACCTATATAATATATATTATAACCCAATCAAAAAAGATAAAATTGGCCAAACACATAAATGGGAAATAGCCAAGCCGTCAATCCCTGTATCTATCTCTAAAAGTTCCAAATTATTTTTTAGTCTATAGTGAAAATATTCACCGGAAGGAACTTTTTCTGTGGCAATTACTTCTCTTGGTGTTTCCATGATTGTTCTCTCATCTTGGGGCACTTGAAGTCCACTTTCTTTCATTATTTTTAGAAGATCTGATAGCGACTTGTGCGAAATATGATGCTTAACTGCCTAAAGATGTATTTTAAATAGAAATAGTCCTTTTTTATCTACCGAAGTAATATTCGTCAATATATTTATCATCTAGGTCATCATGACTTTGGTCGTCAGTACTTTGGTCATCATCACTTCGATCATTTATAAGATCATTATCACTAATATTGTGCTCATCATTATTAAGTATTATATCGTTTTTCTTTTCTACTTTTCTTCTATTTGAGACATTTACCTCTGAAATCACGCACTATAATTTTAATGCTGGCCAACTCTTTTTCACTAGAAACTTACCAGTTTAGTGCCCATGGTTGATTTTCAAAAATTTTCTTCTAAGAATCTTAAAACAACGTTCGTACTTTTGAGAACTTTCGGGTTTCAAAGCAATCTGCCCCGCTAGTCGTATTAAAATGTTCACAAATTCTTGATCCGGAACTTCTAACTCAATTTTTTTGTACTTATTATTAAATGGTTTACACATTGGAAAACACGTAGCAAAATAATTAATCATCGTTGTAAACTATGGATGCTTCTTTACACTTTCCCTTTCAGGAACAAAATGAAACACGCTCTAAAGCGGTTTAAAATTTAAATTTAAATTAATGTTACTATTGCTACACAAAAAAGCGAAAACTCTCGAAAAACTATGCTTTGCTAAATTATTTTTCCACGTTGTTTTGCATTTGAAAATGAGGACGCATTTTTAATACGCCTTTTATAAATTAAAAATTATTAAACATAGAAAATTTGGACAAACCATCAATCAAGATATTAATATTAAAAGCACTATTTTTCCTTTTTATATAGCATTTAAAAATAAAAAGGTATCTTTGTGAAAAAACTTGTTTATTTTATTTAACATTATAACTTACTCATTCTTTTCAATCAGCTAAAGTTTTGATGTTGCATATTTACTGTCTTTCAGCATTAATAACAGTTTTACTAAAATTTTGTAACAAACAATAGGGATAAGTGGGTGAAATTTGGAAGAAAATCGCTTATATAAGTCAAAGTCGTTTAATCTTAGATTAGTGATCTCTTGGAATCTACACAATCAGATCTGTGTATTGTACATGCGCCGAGCTTAGTGATTAGGTTGTAGGAAGGGTTTGATGTTTGTCTAATTCCTATGCAATGCTCACATACTCTCCATCGCAGTTGATGGGTTGCTGTTGCACTGTACCCTTCTCATCAGCCTTGAACTGAAGGTTATCTATTTACTATTATTAAAATTCATCAAAATCAATTACTACAAAATACTATCACTAAGAGAAAAATAAAAAAATGAAAGAAAAAATAATTTTTTTATGTAGATAGGCACTTTAATAAAAATCATTATAAATTACAAAGACATAAAAAAGACGCGAAACTATCTAAACTATCTGATATATATTCAAAAGATATATAAAACGATACATTATAGACACAAAACAATACATATAAAAGACACAAAAAGAAGAGCAAAAGGCACAAAAAGGATATATATAAAAAGACACAATAACTATAAAAATGGGACTAACCCTAATACAATGAAAGATAAAAGGACACACAAAAGTAAATAGAAAGGACTCTAAAAAGAACTAGACAATACTAACAAAATGACTCAAATTCGAAACAATGAATCTTAACACAATCAAAATCTATTCCTAAAAAATTTATAAAAACATCTGAAAAATAATGAAATGCAAAAAGTAAAATTCCACAAGAATTTAGACAAGTAAAATATTTACTGCCAAGGGTGAAAAGTGCCCCAGGCAAGTGGGAGCTTCAACAAGAGCCCAAAATTTTGAATTTAAAAGTACCAAAGGGAAATCTAGCCTAAAACGAACGAAATATTTTGAATATAGGAATATAGTCCCGCGGGTCCACCCTGTGGGCTCACGTAAGCCCACAAGTTGCTCCCGGCATCACCCCAGCTTTGCCAGTCCAACGAGGGACTCACCTTTCCCGCGGTGCCTGCAGCGCTCCAAAGCGGGGAGAAGCCCCGTGAACAAATGCTGCAAACACCGCGGCCTGCACTCCCAGTGAAAGGCCAGTCCGCCGTCCTGCACGGTTGCCAGCGGCGGCCACGTACAGTTGAATGTGACCTGCTTCATTGCCAGGTATTCGAGACGCAAGCGCCTCTGCAACCTGGCAGTGAAGAAGGACTTAAGGGCCTCTGTGTGCTGGTGTACTGTGTCTGTGGTGTGATACCCACACTCCACCCTCAAACAATAGAGGTGAATCATGGACTTGGCCAGCGTCAGCACGAAGATAAAATAATAATAATAACAATATAAAAATTATAAGAATAAAAAGAATACCAAAACAACAAGAAGAAGCTGACCTCTGATTCGGCTTCTATGCAAATGAAAATCAATAAGATTGTAACGCGAATTAAAAAGCAGGAACATTGAAAATATTGACTCCTTTCTGTCGCATTTAGTACGATGATAAGACAAGAAGCCAGGAGAACTCAAAAAGCCTGTTGGGACAGAAATGCGTAGGGAGGCCAACAACTCCAGAGAGTTAACGTCACCCGTCAATCGAAATTAAAGACAGTTCTGTGGTTATCGCGTCTACTCTCAAGATTTTCCAGGGCAACTAAGTTAAACCGATCAGCAAAAGGGAGTGATTGTTCCAGGGGAGACCACGAAGGGCAAATCTTAAAAACCTTAGATGGACAGCCTCAATAGAGTTGATGTCGACAACATAAAATGGAGACTAGACCGGACACTAGCATATTCGAAAGAGCTTTACGAAACCCAGCACAGAAATCTAATATAATAGAAACATCAATGTAATCTTCAAATAAAAAACGAGAATTCAATAGCAAACTTAGATCCTTAGTGCCAAATCCTTTCACGCGAGAAGGCCATGCATGAGCATTTTTAAACTCTTAAAGGGAGGCAATTTAGAGAGCACCGCAATTGTAGAAGGCGTCTAAGGCAGCATTTAAGAGGTGACAATCAAGCTCAGCTGAGATTCTGTGAAAAATCGTTGCCTCATCAGCATAACAAAGGATTCTCGAGTGGAAAGAAAGAAGAGGTCCCTGAGGCACCCCGGATGTGTTGCAGACTCGATAGAAAAGAGACCCGCGAAACATGAAGCACTTAGAGTTAGAACATTCAGAGAGATAAGAGCGGACCCAGTCAACAAAACAAGCAGGAAACCAGAGAGCAGCCAGCTCATGGGCAAAAATGCAGTGATCGATCCTATCGAAAACCTTGCTGAAGCCTGGTAAAAATATAGTCGATTTGCTCACCAGCCTCAAGTTGCGGACAAGCCGTAATTGGAAAATTCCAAGAGTTTGGTCTTGGTCGATTTCCCTTTAATAAATCCGTGTTGGAAAAAGAAAAAAGAGGTTTACAATGAAAGTAAAGGACGTCACAAATAAGAGACTCGAGGAGCAATGGGCCATACAGAATGCATTTAATTCTGTCAATATAGGTATCGTAAGAAGTGGCAACATCCGGAGTACACGGTTCCCGAAGATTACAGTAAAAGAGATAATGGGCATTGCTCTTCGAGGAGCAGAATCTCTTTCAAGCTTTATTCTTCAAGTTTTCAAGATGCCTTAATGAACCTTTCACCCAGAGCTGATAACCTGTGAATTATTAGACTTGGTAATCGGAATACATTGAACGAAACACACAGTAATGATATCATAAAACAGGTCAACGGCAATGCTACTCAATGTTACTCTCATTAGTAAACTCCACTCCAATTATAGGAGGAGAGCCAATTATTGGTTAAAGAAACGCCAGCTTTTTTTTAAAGTTATAACAATAATTACTCGGAAATGTAGAAGTTAAGCTTATAGGATCAAAAGAAAGCAGAACATAAAGAACAGGATGGTATCCAGTTTCAGGCAGAAAAGGAGAAACACACCGCTGCACTACAGTATTCGCAGAACCGATGGAAAAAACGAGATAAAGGGGCCTCCCAAAGTCGTTCAACATGCACTAACTGAGCCCCAAAGAGAGGACGCCATCAACAAACACTGAAGCGAACTGGGGACCCGCATCAGTCGAAGAAAGAAGGACGAAATTGTCCGAAACGTTCCAAGGCGGATAAATTGAAATTTCCAAGTAATAAAAGCTCATCGGACAGCGAAGCACTATCAGACAGACCCGCAATGAGTGAAACAACCAGTCCTTAGAAGGAAAGCCTGAAAGTATATTAACGATAACGAAATTGGGTTTTTTATTTGATCGTTACATACATTGCAAGATAAATAAAATCAAGCTGGCAAATTTCTCTTTAAATGCAAAGTTGAAGTATACAAAGATACTCAATGTCGCTGCTATGGCATGCGTATCCGAAGGAAATATCTGTGAATCACTTCTCTTACGCCTAAGAATTTTGGAATCTGTACATAAATTAGGTACAATAAAGCAATAATGAAGATTGGATACTGTAAATGTATTCACTTTTCTAAGCGAAAGATCGAAAATTCTTACATCTAATTCCATATATATAAATGAAATGAACTTTACACCTATAATGCAAATCCTTAGCATGTCAACAAAATAAAAATATCACCCACTTCAGCCTTTACATCAAAACTTTATAACTTCAACAATTTAAACATACATATTTCCTTGTTTACCATTTCTCATTGTCTCAGGTTCAGACATTTCCACATCACCCACAGGCCACAAGAGAAGCCACACTGTACAATTTATGTAGATGATGTAATCTTCAAGCAAAACAAACTATTTGCAACCAGATTAACCCGTCTAATGAACTGCTAAGTACTGAGAACCGGGTGATGGGAACTAGCTGCATACTCTGCAAAAGTCACCACAATGTCCATCCAAGTATATTCGGACTCCAGAATCTCATCTCCAGTCCAGATAGCTTTTGCTTTTGGGGCTGGAGCTGGAGCTGGAGGCAATGCAAAACTTTTCAATTCCAAAAGACATGATATAGTCGACCGACAACGTTGCTGGCGACAGCGCAATATGTTACATAGGGAAGGCCACTCTTCTCTTGGGATTGTGTCACACTTAATTGAAACTCAGAGCTCTTGTTTACATTTAATTTGCTCCGAAGATGATTCACCAGTTCTAACTTTGATCGAATCCTATAAGAACTGACTAACAAATTTCATAGTCATCGTCGTCTATCTGCCTAGAACTCTCATGATGGATATCAGGAACATGGTGCAATATGCAGATACGACTAGACTACGTATGTTCTGTGGTCAAGCTAGATTAATTGACGGAAAACACTTTGACCACAACATTACAAAGTGGTCAAGTTGAGATTTCGCAATTATACTGAGGACACTTTGGGAAGCTAGTGCGAGTGTGTTTTCTTGTTGTAGGAGGTAATTTAAATGCATAAAAAGTGTATTAATTGCTTGCTCATAAGATGCACTGAATCAAATGATTTTTTTAAAAACGTTGAAATTAAGCAGTTCGGGGAGTGTAAATTGCTTTTGCCGTTGGCACTCCATGAAATTGGAAAAATAATATATAGGATGGGAAAACAGATATAATTTTACTTGATTTTAGGTATACATACTTACCTTTCGAACAGAGGACGGAAAGACACTTTGGTATCACCAGAAATTAAAATATATTTGGTGAATATGATGATAGTTTTGCAACTCACTACAACGGACAAGCTTAAATTTTTGTCTACTTTTGAGAATTTATGATTTTATATATTTGGAATCTACGGTTAAAATCAGGTAATAGGTTATTCCATTGTTAGCTTTGTAAGCCGAACAACTTTGGAAACTTTGAACGCCATTAATGTATAGCCAGTATACTGCAAGGTTCTGCTTTTTATCTGATTCTATTTTTAATACTTATTAGGGACTTCGTGTCGTTTATTTCCAATACAGTGTACGTTTTTTCAAGCAATAACACGACTACTACTAAAAATTAAGGGATTTCTGCTGATCATTAGCTGGGGGCATCCCGAAAACAATCTCTTGGGCCATAGGAAATCCCATCGTTTTTTGTAAAACTTAACTTGAATAACTCGAAACCAATTTTCATCAATTGGGTCAACGTTTATAGAATCTGAGCACAAAGAAAAATACGAATAAAATCGAAAAATATTCTACTTGTTTAATTTCCACTCAAAACAAGAAAATTGTAAAATGTTTTGAGAATGGAATTAGCTAGCAAAACTCGATTTGGTTAGCATGGCCATGTCATGACATGAACATGGAACAAATCAGAAATCCCATCAAGAACAGCAAAAGATTTGAACATTTTATTTACAACTTTGTGATAAATCAAATCCCAGCCGTAGATCAATCACATTCAAGCATGAAATTGCTGGACAGCGAAGCAGTGGGTGGCGATGAGGTCATATTTTTTATTGTTTTTCTTTAGTATCAGTATCTTGCGATATCGAAATAGAATAGTTATACAGCAAACTGATGAGCAGAATGGGATTTGACGTAGTGTAAGACTGCCCACACATTACGGACTTTTACTTCAGATTTAATCAATTGTTCAAGTCGGAGCAATTTTCAGATTTACCTGATGTTGTCCACACATTACAGACTTTTTTCCAGTTTTTCGGGAGAGAAAAGGGAGATTAAACTTTTTGTTGGTAGGAACCAATGACAAAACTGAAGGAATAAGGCACAAAGCTCTCACATGGATCCCCAGCCACCTGTGCATGGAGGGTAATGAATATGTCGACACCATCGCCAATGATGCTCCCCCTCTTCATCGGCACTTTGCCCCCCCCATATGTCCCTCGGAATTAATACCATCACTCAAAACCGAAATAGCGCTTTCCTGGCAGGGAAAATGGGACTCATCGCCCCACAGCAAGTGCTTTCACTCTTTTCAACCCACGGTTAATATTACTCCCTGATTCTGAAATAAAAATCTCTGCAGATCCACAATCACCACCATATATCGACTCAGATTCGGACACGTCTGTAGCAATGAACATCTCTACAAAATCAACATAAAACAGTCTCCCCTGTTAGTCCGGTACCCCGAACGACCACAATTTCCTGGAATGCACCTTTCATCAGGGGCTTAAGCGTAGCTCTCTTATTGCCTCCTTAAAATCATGAGGCCCCAATCTGGTGGATTGCGCAAGCATCTTGAGAAGCGACAGCATGTCGGCGATCCGCTGCATCGCCAACTTTATCTCAGCGCAGCACATCTCGAGCAAGCTGGAAACCAAATCTGACATTGGGATTAAAAAAGAAAAAAAAAAAAAATATATATATATATATATAT
>QYTT01091867.1:811-11173 GCA_006980735.1 Dasypogon diadema | reverse complement strand
AAAAAACAAAAAAATAAAAAGTGACAACTTTCTCGCTGACGATTTTAAGTGGCGTGTGAAAAGCTGAAGGTGGGGACTCTTTAGATGTGATAAATTTTAATTAAGGGACATCAGAAGTTCATGTTTCTTAATTTCAAATTTCTTATAAAATGATAAATACTTGTATTAAATACTATATCATAAATGTGCATTTAACAAAACCATATGGTATGCCTTAAGATCAGTTCGACGAAACCGCGGGGGATGCGAAGTCCTCAGAATACCATCGGTGCACATTTGGATGTATTAAGAAGTTAATGCAAGGAATGAAAGGCGGAGAAAAATTCTTATATAAGATAGAAATCTTATAATAATTACGTTTATTATATATTAAAAAAAATCCAATAATATCAGTAAAATTATTTTTCTGGCTAAGTAAACAAGATTTACGATCTCTTAATCTACTGAAGATCAAAAGCAGAGATTCAACAAGAGCACACGCAAAGTATTTTGATAAGATATTTAGTAACTTAATTCTAAATTAATTAACCAAATAAAGTGTATAATAGTATAATCGAAAAATGAGATATAAATTAAAGATTAAAAAATAAACAAAAGGGATTTAGAATATTTCCCAACATCTTTTTACTAAAGTAACTATGGTCAAATTTCACCTGGAAGCTGATAGATGGGTTTGTTCTTTAAGGTAAGCCGACTTTTCTGTGTGTTTATTTTAACCAAGTTATTGTACAGAAAGTGGCAAGACGCCACAAAGGGAGCAACCGAGTAGTCGCATTTTACATGGGAAAACAGTCATTGAAGACCAAATCTATACCCTATGTGTGCGAACTCTGTCCATATCGATATATATCAGGCATCTATAGGAAAAGTTGAGTACTATAAGCATTCTCACTTATTGCAACCTCATACCCACAGACAAATCACTTATAAACAGCCATAGTTTTCGAAGTCCTGAATAAATTTTACCCGTAACATAACACCAACATCCTATATCATTGTCACTTAAAGATTAGTGACTTTATCTAGATTTGGCAAAATAGAACCATTTACCAGTAACTTTGTAACGCATAAAAATATTCGTGATACACATATATTGCCATTAATTGGATAAGAAAAAAAATTGTTTAATAGATGTCCGTCTGTGTGTCTGTTCGTCTGTTTTTCTGTCTATCCACGTTATTTAGAACCCTTTAAGCTAGATCGCTTTAAGCGATAGGCATACCTTATTAACATTGAAAGAAGTCCAAAACTTGGTTAATTTGGGCAACACTTTCATATGGTTGCAATATGAAACCTCCAGCTATATATATATACAGGGTGATTCAGATCTAGGTACCGCGGGGTATACCATGTGATTCCTTGAGGTGAACTGATAAAAAAATCGTTCCAAAAACCCTCAAAGATTTTCAGACTTTGAATGTTCCCTGATGGAAATGATTGCTCATAACTTCTTAATCACCCTTCTGGCTATTGGTAATTTACTTGAAAGCTATCATCAGCATCTTTTTTTTGGTACCTCACTTGTTGCTATCGACGAACTATTCTTGAAAAAATTATAAAAAGAATCGGAAATTTTCGATTTTTAACCTAGAATTTTGAAAAAAAAATCCATTTGTTTCAGAAAATTTTTTCTATGGAATGTAATTTTATTACTGTTTAATAATGCCCCCGATATCGCTTGCTTTCGCAAACATCCGTAACCGGGTAGTCGGTGTTTCAACGAAATCTAATAAAGTCTATTTATGATGGGCCCAAAAAATGAATTTTCTGGATCACCGTTGCGAGGTGAGGTAACGTATTATACCTACTTAATTCATATGGGGGAGGGTATGTGGAACGATTTTTTTATCCGTCAAGGAATCACGTGGTATACCCCGGCACACAGATACTTTGGTAAAATTAAAATATCTTAGTAAAAAATGAATTAAATCAGGCAACTCCTTCTAAGGGCTGCAATATGAAAGCTTGTAATTTGTTTTTTATTAGATAAAAATAATTTTTATCCTCTTTCCCTTACCCAAAAGGTTGAAAGATAAAGTTTTTGGGAAAAAGTGTTTTGAACAAAAGTTGGGACGCAGAAAAGACAGTACTTGGCAATGACCTTGAACTCAATCCAAAATTACATTTTTTATGCGTAAAATTACGTCGAATATGTGGTTCACTCATGGACCCAACTAATCTACAAGGGTCACCTCGAGGCCAAATAACCTCTTGAATGGATACTCAGTAATTATACATTCTCGAGTAAAATTTTTGAGACAAAAGTTATACGCCACAAAAAGAGACACGTAACCATTATTTTGACCTTAATGAAATGTTCTATTAATTTTAATTACTTTAAAGGCTCCTGACGAAGAGTCGCAACAATACTCGAAACGTTGAGCTACTGATAAAGATTATTTTAATAGACTGATCGCAGTAGTCCTCAAAAAGCAACCCACATCACATATTAAATTACATTCCTTTCTTTCGTACATCTTTGGTATAATATAATTGGTCTAAACCAATTAAAGTCTCCTTTGTTGTTTATTCTTTATGCTTTAGTTTTTCGAAACCCTTGCGAAAATTATGTCATCAATCCCATTCGATGGAGAATATCTTCAAAGACAAGATTAAAATCATTTAGAATTAGAACAACTTGGTCAAGGATTTTCTGATAAAAGAAGTAAAGATACAAACGTACCCATACAGTGTATGTAGTATGCATAGTATGTATCTGTAGTAGTAAGTAGTAGTATAACGATACAAGGTAATAAAATTTTTTCATTGGATATGTTGGATTACTTGCCAAGCTCCTAAACCTGAGATAAAAACTGCAGAATCCACACAGTACCGCGCATTGATTCAAAGTTTTGGACGTTTATAAATAATTACTTTCCATTAAAAACTCTTGCGTCACATCTGAAAAGCATAGTTGTAACAGACCGTGCAGAAAATTGCTTTAAATTCCACCCACAACAGTCAATTACACCACTCCCATAGAAAAATTTGAATGCAATTCGCACACCCAAAAATTGAAATCCACATTTATCCGAGCTTTTCATGTGTTCATCATCCGGTGTCTTGTCTCCAGTGATTTGCATGTTTATCGCTCGACACAGATCTATCAAAGTAAAAAGTAAGCGTCGCAAAACTGACAGGTGGGGTCATCTGTGCCTTGGTCAGGAAGGGGATTTGTCAGCCGCTATAGGGGTCTAGTCGAAATGAATACCAAAAAGATACCATCGAATCCTCATGGTCAGGTATGTAATCCCTGCCACATGTGAACTTGATGGCGTTATCATGCTTGGCGTTTTTTTTTCTACCTTTATTCAACTCGTTCGGTGCTATTCCCATCTGAAATCAAACTAATGGACATCCCGGGGTTGCTTTGTTCCTCTCACATCGAAGGGATCGCGTGGCCGGCCATCGAGGGACACACAGAAAGGACTCGTAAACGCGATAATTGCTAATTAATTCAGTTTTGTAGCGTGATACATTCGTCCTGGTTGAGGTTTTTCCTTTTATTTCGATACTGGCTTTGGTCAGTTTATTCTAAATCACTCGATAGGGATTTGCTAGAACGTTAATAACCTGCTAATTTGGAAAATTAGTTTCAAAAGAAAATGAGGGAAAATAACCAAATTTGCGATATAGAGTTGACCACCTGAGATTAACGAAATTAATTCCACGCCGCTTTAACTAATTATGATGATTTTGTGAGGCCTGTATTGATTTTAGTTTGCCTATGAAAACATTACAAATTTTGAGAAAGGTTACAAATAGAATTAAGCCCGCAGATCTAGTGTAATCCTTTCAATATATTTCAGTCTACGCTCAGAATGCAGGTTAATGTGATATACAAAAAAATGTCAGAAGCCATGAAATCCGGAACCAATCGAACAAATTAAGACGCAATTGTCCTGGATCTTTTGACTGCAATTTTTGTTAAGTCATCGTTGTCATTTTGTCAAGCCTGAAGGAAGGGGAGTCTGAACTAAGGATCTGCTCTTTGTCATCATCAGAGTAGTCAGATTTTTGGGGTGCAGGCAGAAACGACTATGTATTAATCATTGCCCTTGGTGACATAATTTTATCCTTTAACCTGTGTTGTTATAAGGGAAATTATTATGATGAAGGCATATTATTTTCACCCTTGAAAATTTGAAATTATATATAGTTAAAAAAATCACTTAGGATTTATTGTTGTAAAACACCTATGAAACTCTTTCTTTACAACCACAAGAATACTATCGAAAGCCTAGCCGTCATATTCTGAGTATGATACTGTTATGGGTTTTGCCTTTCGTATAAACAAAGAGCCGAGCGGATGCCTTACGAATTCTCATTTCTCTTGTGCATTCCAGTATTGTGTGTAGGTGCCGATCTTCATGTTCACTTGTGTGGGAAAAATTAGTCAAAACTGTCCCAGTAGGAAATGAAGCAATTAATGAACACTGTAATGAATAATTTCAGCGAGGAGTAACATAAATGACATAGTAATGAAAAGGGTAAGATAACATAGACTATTGATGACAAGGTAATGCAGAAGGTATGGTACTAGAAAAGTTTAGGTTTTCTGGTTCGTCGTGTTTGTTCGCGAAAATTCTCATATGCTTATCGGAACAGAGAAACAGAGTAGAACGGCAGTAAAACTTATCAAACCCTATTTTTATCCTTACATTTCCATCAATGAATCAATGAAAGAATAATGTACCAAAGAGTAATTCATGAATCATGACATCCCATCCCATTAATGAAGTAATGAACACATTTCTTATTGGGGTGTTAACTGTGTATAAGTGTAAAGGGCTGTGAATAGGTGTGGACGTGCGCGCAGCTGAAGTAGAAGTAGTGCGGATATCAAATGCCTTACTCAGGTGTGATTTGCGTGACTTCGGTGCCTTAGTTTCCTTTTGCTGTTGTTTGGTATTTCCAGCGGATGGATGAAAACCGTACTGAGACAGAGGTGGTGTGGGATTCTTGATGGCGGTTTCTCCCTCTCAGGTTAAAGTTTAGCCCCACTTCCAAAGCACATTTTTGAGGAGCGAGTTTCTTCAGCGTAGAATTATATGGGGAAGCAAGGACTACGCTCCTGCACAAATCATTAATAAACAATCGTTATCGAAAAGCTTAACTTTATTTTTTTCTAGACAACATTGACTTGACGCTCGAATTAGAGAGAGAGAGAGAAAGAGAGCTCCCCGTTTGATTGGTATTTTATATCTTTTCCTAATTCTAGAAAATTTCTTTCTAACAATGTCCAAAATTGGTGCAAGTACAGGCTTTTGTTAAATCTAAAAAGCGCTATCTTTTGTGCAATTAAGATTTTGTAATGCAATTTTTGGAGATTTCAACCTAACTAGGTTTACATGTAAAAATTTTCTCGCTCTATGCTGAATGCAGTTTTCACACAAAAAAATGAATTTAGAAATTTGAAAAACATTTTCTTCTTTTGCTTTGAAGACTTCTTCTGGAACTTGAAGTATGGTAAGTAATTATGTGCTAAATTTTTGACACGTACCGGGAGTTTGGTAAGTGGGTCCCTTTCTATTTTGCTCCACTCAAAACGTCCATTCCTGGAACCCTAGAGGGCCTAAAGGTACCAACGCCATGGGTTTTGTGTCGTTGGCGTGATGGTGTTGGTGACACTGTGTGTTATAAGTAACCTCCCCCTTGTTCATCTCGTAAGAATACTTACGGGTGTACCTATGAGAGGAGCTTAAACCTCCGAATAGCTTGGTCAAAATTTTTTAACAAATATGCCCCGGGTGGAGTGGCCTATTCACCCCAAAGCATTTCTTATAATTTTAAATTCATCCACTGACTCCTTTTGTACAATTATTAATTAAGAAAAATTAATTACATAATTAGGGATATCTGAAAAATATAACCACACAATTATTATACAGGACTTCTCAGTTTAAAATGCAGTCTCGGCAAAATAAGTCATAATAGGTATGGAATAGGGAGGAACGGCAATATAATGCGTAATTGTTGAGGGGAGGGGATTTATGTTTTTGGGTACATTTTTCCTTCAACATCCTGCAGCGTTTTAATATACACCCTATGAGACCTATTATGATGTCATTTCATATAGGGAAGTATTATAGCCCCCTTGAGTAATTTCTGCACTTTAAGGTATGTACCAACTTTGTTTTGAAAAGATAACGGTCGCCGGTGGCCTAGTTGGTTAAAGCGCATGTGTTCTTTCGGTATTAATAGGTTCGATTCCTGCAAAGGGCACGGTAACTCATATGCCTATCAGTGGTTGAGATCATTCTACTGACGAACTTACGAAGCCACTACGATTTGAATTCCCTGGAATGTCCTGATCACACTTTTGTTCTAGACATTTTGACAATATCCAATGTGTTACGATTCACGTACAAATATTTATCAGGTCTTAAAACTGAGTTTTTGAAAAAATTTTTATAAAAATTGACTGTGCTATCTTTAATCGTGTAGAATTTTAACACGAAGGACATATATGTATTTTGTTTCTTTAAATAGTTAATAGTTTTTTAACACTAAGTCTGAACATACAATGAATCAGTCAGTCAAGCACAAATGATTAAAATTTTCATTTAAGATGTGCAATAGCAAAGTATCGTCATAGCAAACGATTTCAGGGTGACTCACCATTTTTTTTTAAATATATGTTTAAACTTCAATGACGACCATCGAAGGATATGATAGATCCTCTTCTAAGTGCGTATAAATTCTTTGTATTTCTTTATTCATGTACTACTGCTTTTTGTAGAGTTTAATACGGGTATGCTATCAGTTTCTTTACTTTTGATCATGGTTCATGATTCATGAGAGGTAAGTCACCAGTTAGAAGAATGCCCGATTTCTCTTTCTAACAGGCAGCATAGATACGATTTTGCTTGTTTGTGTTTGAGTAACTGATGCAATGTGGGTTCAATGCAACGGTGTCAATCTGCAAATGCCTTGTGTTAGTTTTTATTTTAATGATGCCAGCTGTAATTTAGGGATTAACGCAGGGCATTTCAAGGATAGAAAAAAAAATTGAAGGCAAGAATATCAAAATTCAATCAAAATGTATCGACATTCATTTTTGGTTAAAAAGAATATATTTTCATTTGGTTAAAAAGAATATATTTTCCGTTTTGTTTTTGTTATATTATAGGTCTTTAAATTTTTATCTTTAGACTTTCGTAGACCCCTGCAGGTTCTTAGGCCCTAGGCACAGTGCCTACTATACCTATTGGATAAGACGGTCCAGACGTTGTATTAAAAAGTACAAAATGTTCTTTGAAAATGGCACATCTGGAATTGTTTTTACAAACCCTGTTTTAATTACTCTACACGATAGGTCTCGCAATACATACTTATTTTGATTTTGCGAATGGAGTGAAAAGACTTATACCGTCGGCAGTGATACCTTTTTCAAATAACCGCGGTATACCCAGGTTTGAATCGAAGCGAATCGTTTAATAAATTTTTCATGAAAATCGGTTTAGTCATTTCAGTGTTCTGCTCTAAGAACCAAATAAAATCTTACACATAATGAACAAAATTGCTACCCACAAGTGCAACACATATTTTCTAAATCACGAGCACTTTTACGTTCTTACTTAAATCGACAGGCCTGTTCGAAAACGCAGCACTGCGTAACTTATGCAAAATCTACACGTGTAGATAACTAAATTACACTTACAAAATTCCAATTTACCAAAATTCACCAATATTTGGTAACAACTATAACAGGAAACTGAGGAGATGATAATTTGGGAATTGTATAGATTATCTGGGAATATAGGTTAACTACACGTGTAGTTTTTGCATAAGTTGTGCAGTACTGCTTTTTCGAACGTGAAAAGTGAGTGAGTGGATTTCTTTGAAAAATAAATAAATTCCAATGCTTTCACGAAACAAGAACAAAAAAAACAAAGTTTGAGAATAAGGCCTTTTTTCAGTAATGCTGGTAATAGGAGTTAAAAATTATGAGATAACGATTAATTGTTTTGTTCGATTTTCACAAGGTGAAGTAGGTATTAAAATATTTTTCATGTTGATTTTCCTGGCAAAGTGATAGCTCCGCTCCGTTCAAATTAATGACTAACACATTTTTGTGTGTTAAACTAAAATTTGTGAAATTACCTTTTACGGAATAAATCAAATATTTGAAACAACTTTCATTTATTTTCATTTAGGCATGCATACTTTACATGACTCAGGAGTAGCAAATATGCCATTATAGTCCTTAGTAATGTGTTATGTGTCCATACACCTTGCACGGCTAATAACAATCAGTCAGCCGTAATCATAATCAACGCACACTATATAAATATTCTGGCTTCATTTCCGACAACCCTTAATTAAAAACAAACTCATAATCAGCAGCGGAGAAGCTTAATGACCAACCTTACTTAGTTAACTGCCAAATAATAACCGATGTGATCAACTCCTCCGCTCCCTGAACAAAAATAAAAACACGTTCAGTGGCAACAGCTTCTAAAGACTATTTAATAACTGAATTAAGTGAACGCAACCACATTTAGCCCTTTTTCATTTGTGATTGCTTACGGAGCCTACTTCTGGTTATGAATCTACCAAAAATGAGGTAATTGGTAGGCCCGTAAGCGTAAACGCGGGCGTCTCGTTAACTACTTACCACCGCGGAGGCAAATCGAAACCTCCGAAAAATATCACAAAATGATATCAAGGGGCAGCCCCGTATTAAGCGTATCCCGTCAGGTTGTGGACGTCAACGTACAATAAACACAATTGATGGAGACAATCTAATTAAGTAATTTATGGGCTGACATTTGTCACTATTTAGGAGTTGCGACACGCTTCTGTGCTTTCATTTTTTTTTCCGGGGATTGTTATTTACTTCTGTACGGGAAAATCGTTGAGAAAATTTATCTCTTTTCGAGTAAGTTTTTTATCATTAAACAAATTTTGATAATTCAGTTGTTCTTAACACTTTCGTTAGAATCTTTAAAGCTACGGACAAATAAAGTGGCGAGAGTTAAAAATAAACGAAAAAAAGAAATTATAAATGTTAACACCTATTCTAACTACATCCTTATTTTTAGTTTACTTCCTATACGAATGCAATCAAGCTGTGGCTGGGTACCCCTTTACGAACAGGGTACAGGGACAAATTAGATGCAGTACGAAAAACGAACATATCTGACGAACATAGGTAATGACTGGAGCATAAGTTTATACGAAGTAATGACAATTCCATACGGAAATACGTTGGTATGCGCAAATTACATGGGCTATATTGATGTTAGACATTACTACCGCGTTTAGGAAATGAATTATTGTGTGAATGTTTATTATTTTTCCGTTCGACAACGCCACAGACTTACAGGATTTAAATCTGTCTAGTTCGATGATGAAGTATGATTGGTGTGATATGATTGTGCAGGTTGTTCGCCATCCAATCTTGAATCTTCACAGCTTTGTGCAAAGGTGCAGAATTCCGCTAAAATACATATAGCCTTCCAGTGTGCAAGCTGATTATTTAGGGCACTAACCACTGTGCCGCGAGATTTTTGGAGTGTACCGCCGCTACTGCGAATACCCATACATAAGCGACGTCAAACAAGTAGTTCAATCGGTTCTACCAAATCCTTCGAAACTATAAGCCATGAACTGACCTTGAGCATTAACATATGAACTGTTTTTTATGAACGCTTTAAGATAGCTGTACATGGGCTGACGAAGTACGTATATAAGCAGTACGTATATAATCCCAATTTCGCCTATTGTAAAGCATTCATAAAAAAGAGTTCAATGTTCTCGCTCTTCTTCTTGTGCATGGCTTGTAGTTTCGAAGGTTTTGGTTCTACCATCCTAGCGAGGACTGGGTTGAACCAATGCATATGACCATTACCCAAAGCCAGTGACAAAAAAAAAGTTAAGAATCATTGACTTAGGGTTTGATAACTGCTCTCAGTAATTTAATGTACCAAACAGTATCCACCTGAAAACGATGTGGAAAGAAGTGCAATGATTTGAGGATTCCTCGTTATTCACCATGCCTAAAACTATTACATTGGTGGGAAATTTGGTATGCATAATAAAGGGAACATCACAAGGATCCACATACAACCACCTGTCTTTTTTCCTGTTGAACTTTTGATTGTGACCGAAACTATTTTCATCTTTGATTGATTGATTGGGCAAATTTTATAGTAATTTCCACATTGCTGTGCTCTTCTTTATTGGGTATTGTTCTAAGCCCAGAATACAACCCTATGATGCACAGCACAGGACAGATTAGAACAAAGGGAAATTTTAGAGAAGAGGAGACTGGGGAATTTTAACCTGACAAATGTTACAAATGAGCCACAGTTCTTGGCATGAAGATTTTATATTTCAATATCTCAGTGGCATTGC
>QYTT01091857.1:4422-15170 GCA_006980735.1 Dasypogon diadema | reverse complement strand
CAGTCGTTTTATCTTCTCACACGAAAAATAATAAAGGTTTATTTACTGGAGTAGGTACATCTAAAGTTAGTCTATTTTACCACTATTGGATGATCGTAATTATATAGAGGTTTTACTAAAATATCTTTTCGTATATGACAAAGTATTTGATAACTTACGTTGGTAGCCGATTTAGATGAGGAGCAATTCTGCAGATTTTTTCCTCTGTGGGCGGGGCTTCAAATTCTGCACAGGATATGGCGATTTATTTGGGTACTAGTGGTTAAAGTAATTCTCATGCCAAAGGTTGAGAATTACTTGCAACATTTGTCAGGTTAAAACTCCCAGTCACCTCTTTCTGAAAATTTTCTTCCACGTAAGCTATCCTGCTTATGATAAACGCTGATCAGAAGATCTTATTGAAACAACTGGTGTATCTTTTTTTCAGATAGGCTGTATATTTTACAAAGTTAACATCATGGATTATTTTCAAATAAAATACAATTGAAGTCCATATACCAACAGCAGTCTGTGGTCTGTTTGTTGTGCTTTATGTGAAAACGTAGAAATTTAAATAATATTTTCTGTATAGTATAATTATTGTTTTTGCACCAACAAAAACGAAACGTTATTGGATGACCACTTTTAGGCAGAGATGAAATGTAGTAGCGACAAATTAAAATTTTGTCCTATTCTCACTGAAAAGTAATGCACTTGGGTTAGGATTTCAGACCATGTACTCCTGTAATTGTGTGCGTTAGTTAGATACAGTGTAGGAGGCAATAAATATGTGTGCGAAACATCGCAAACTGTTGGTAAAATATCTGAAGAAATATTTGGTTTCCATACTTTTCTGGTAGTTTTCGAATCTCTATTTTAAAATTAAAATAAAATTTTATTTTTAATGAGATAAAGTTTAAATATGCACAGTTTAGTTAGTACCTATTGTTTCTTCTTAGACACTCTGAATGTTTTTTATGCACTTAGCCGTAAAATTTGTTTGAATTAGTAGAATTGTAGTATTTGTGTTTCATGCTGAATATTCCATGTATATAATTTTATTGGAAAATATTAAAAATTTCGTAGAGTTTTATAAAATACAAAGTCATATTACAAATGGAGTAGGTACTTTAAATTTGTACTGAAGCGAATCCATATCAACAATATATTTTGCGTTCTGTATAATAAATGTTAGTTTCCTAATGTTTACATTCCAAATAATATTTTTTAACCATATATTTAAGTTTCATTATCTTTAGAATGATAGGGAAAATCTTCATTTCTGTCGCACACAAGAGCCATATTTGTATATACAGGGTGTCTCAAAAAATAGTGATAATCGGAAGCCTGGAGGTAGAGCGTCCCTCAGGGAACCCAAATCTCCCCCATGTATGTTCTACGATTTTTCTTAGTTTTCGAGTTATTACAAATTTTCGAGATTTTTCGCTTTGGTCATAGCAGTGGAAGTAAGTGAGATAGGCACTTGATTTTTTTCCCCGAAATAGCTTAACATTGTCTCAAAATATAATGTTGAATTTTTTCTTTTACCAAACCAAAAACTACTTGAATGTTCTATGGCAGTTTTAAGAAAAAAATTTCATAATTTTTTTTAGAAACTATTTCAAAAACTTCTTTAGTTCATCAACTTTACATGGTGCAAATTTTATCAAGTTATCTCAACGGCATCACACTTAATTTCGATTCAGATTGTACTAAGTGTAAAACCTGGGACACCCTGGATATGTTATGTCTAGAGCGCGATATTTAAATTGAAATTTAAATTTGTATTATTATCTATTAAATAAGATTGGTAAATTATACAACCACACTAATTTTCAGAAAATGAAAGAATTTAGAGTTCTAAATATATTCGAAAACGTCAATAGAAATGGCATACAACCCACGGGTCCATCCTTCTATACTTTCTTAATTATATTCAATCAGAAAAAGGTCAATTTCAGCACTTGTTCATTAAAAATCGTGCATTTTTTACCTCTATTTTAATATCTATTATACTTGTAGGTACCAACCCGGAAGTAATTTCTTTAAGACGCCATATCTCAGTGAGTATGGTCGATGGATCCCCCCCATACAATTGTTTTTTTTTTAGAATGAGCCAAAGAATCCCTCCTTAATGGATTAGAATCTCAAACTGGAATACCCTGTATATCGTAATTTTACTATTTTCGTATAAGCTTGTTGATATTATCTAAATACGCAAAAATAAATATAGACGTAGTTTTGCTTTACATACGTATATGTCTATTCTGGACTTTCAGAAGCCCTACATGGATGGATGAATCGATTTTTTCCTATTAATTTGTCTCCTTATGTCCATAAATGCACAATCGTCGTAAAAATGGTTCCTTCCTTGCATTTCTACCGATAATTTGGAATATCTGTAAGGCAGATAGCCTTTTAAATGTTCTAAGACAACAATTTTCGTTAAATATTGGAGAACATTTAATAATGTAGCTTCTAAATTTATTTCTGTTTAATATATGTTAAAAAAGTGTCAAGAAGCATTTGCTCTATCGACTCTCAAAGAGGGAGCGCCACTTCCTTGTTTGGGTGCCTCTGGTATTCACAAACCTGATCAATTTTATCAGATCCAGGAGGAGTTATATGCTTGAGATTGCGTTTGGTTGGATGATAACATTCACCATAGAGGTGTAATTTAGACAATTCCATATTTTATAACGTGATGACTTATAATGCATGAAATTTCGGGTTTAAATCACACCGATATGATATTTCAAAATGTGATTCCTTTGAATGTCTTTTAATTTAATTGTCTTACTTTACAAAATATTTTATATGAAGCGCCTTGGTTTTATTTTTGTTCATATAAGTCTTAAGATTTAGAAATAGTTGAAAGAAAGTTGCGTAATTTCAAAATTCGAAATACATGTAAGAATTTACCCATTTTTTCGACTATAAAGTTTCATAAAACTTTAAGTAAAGAGGGTTAGAGGGATAATTGAAGACTCGGTAAAAAGAAGAGACCTTTCCCAATACCTGAAATGTCAAACCATTCCAAAACCATGAGTAATAGCAAAATTCGGCACATTGAGTTTAATGAAAGCATTCAAAATTTTATGAATGCTATACACATCTTTTTTTTTATTTGCCTGAAAGAAGTAATGCAAGATGTATATTTTATTTGAAAGCTTAAGGTTTATATAACTGAAAGAAGTTGGAATTTCTTCAATATCTAGATTAATACTTGAGATATTGATATATAAATATATCCAATTTTGCCAATTTTTCGAGCTTTAAAGGTTCATTTCACTAAATTTACAACTCATTTTATTGTACTACTGCATAGAGAATGCATCTCCTTTTCATTTGAGACCGAACACAACCCGATATCTTGTTTAGTTTCCGAGATATTAACCCCTTCATATTTCAACTGAATTTTTGAACACCCCCTCCCCTTACAACTACCACATTTTATTACAGGATCGTGTAGGAGTCATCTCCTCCTTTCATTTGAGACTACACACGATCTGATAATTTCTCTAGTTCTCGTGATATAAGCCTTCTCTTGTTTTAATTGTATTTTTCATTTTTAACCTAACTAGTTTAGCTATAGTGACTTTTCATCGCACTTTGAAGTCTTGCACATTTGTTTTCTCTGAAATATATATTGTCGGCTAAACAGTGATACTCCGTATTTGATACGGTGATCACTCTCAAATACGGGGTATCACTGTATCAGATACAGAGTATCACTGTATCACATACAGAGTATCACTGTTTAGCTGACGATATCTGACTGACTGACTGAATGACTACAGATGTTGTATAAATCTTGCAAAAAATATTACTATTAAAATTAAATTAACAATTAATTGTTTCTAAAACGTGATGTAATGTATTGAATTATTAATTGAAAACATTTTAATTTTTTTCTAAAACTTTTTCTTAAAAAAAAGTTATAAAATAACTATTCCTCAACAACTTTTATTGTTTCAGTTATTAAATTAAAAAAAAAAAAAATCTTTTCAAAACGTTTTCCTGCTGAATAAGTAAAAGTTCAACTAAAACTTTTATATTTTGAAAATTAGAATATAAATTATAATTGAATTCTTTCGTAATGAAAGTAAACACTTACCTTCGAGCCTTCCTTTGACTAGATAATCCACTTAATATTTGATTTTGGGGTCCCGTTTTATGTCCTCAAATTAAATTTTCCTTGACATATCGTATAGCCACTTAAACTTCGTTTTCAAGCAAATTAGCTCTGTAGAAGGCTCTTAAGCACCTGTCCCATATTCCCACCCCAAACCTCGTTTGTGTCCCAAGCTTCAAGAAAATCGGAAGACAAATTGGGTTCAAAAATTTTTCAGGGAACCCCCTGGGAGCCCTTGCTAAATGCGCTATACTTGATTTGTTCTAAAAATATTATATTGTCATTGGAACTACGCATTCGAACTAAGCTTCAGGAAAATTGGCTCAGTAGAGATGCATCAACCTTCAGCCTAACTTGCTTTGACCTTCAAATATTATATTGTCAACGGAATTACGCTAGCATGCCAAGTTTCAGGAAAATTGACACGTTACAAATGGGTCAAAAACCTAAATCAATAAGGCTTTTGAGTGCCTGTTAGTAGAATCCATACCACACTCCTGTTCCACTTGCTTTAACTTAAAAATGTTGCATTGGAACTTTGGAATTATGAATGTATGCCGAGTTTCAAGAAAGTCGTTTTGATAGAAGTGTGTCTATAACTGGTTTCAAGATTTTATCCAGACAGATTTTCTAGTTTAAATAAAACAATGTAAAAAGTAACTTTTCGTGTCAAAATATTGAAGCAACTGTTCTTACTAGGGTTCAGTTAAACTCACAATCAGTTGGGGTTCACCAGTTCCCTTCAATACAATTTCGAGCATTTTGCCCTTGTCATGTCTTATTTTAGGGTACATTTTGCGATCCATATCTTCGACAAACCACTAGATACAGCTCTAATTTAAGAGGAGTTGTTAATTTAAAAAAGGTAGTTATTGACAGTACTTACTTTTATCACTGTAACATTTCTCATCGTCACGGAAAAATCTATGAGAAGAAAATATCATTGAAGTTTCCGGCAGATTTTTTTAATATCAAGGAAATCCCAGTAAGATTGCAGGCTGATGCCAGCAGCATGGTCTCCAATAAGATCTTGCCATTTTGGTTGGAAATCAAAGAATCGTGTTTACCGAAAAAGTAATAATTTTTAAACCTGTTACGATATATGAGTCGTCGACAAGGAAAATATTAGAAAGTTAGGGTTGTGTGAGTGAAGAGTCCAGCAATCTATTTATAATGCAGTCCAATATAGTAACGGTGAGTTAAGGTAAGAATGAGTGGAGCGTATTGGAGTGGGAGAAAGAAATAATTATATGTTGAAATTACATCAGGATAATACCATCGACTAAGTAATAAGAGAAAGACTGGTCTGCTCCCAAGGTGGACCGCGAACACTTTTTCTTGTCTCCGCCCAGCGGCGCCTCGCCCTGGACTTTCCGTCTTTCTCACTCTGCACTGCAAGTAATAAAGACTTCACAGTCTAGAGCTCTTGGGCGATGAGTCGCTAGACCAAAAGTAGAGAAAAAACGTTCACGGTCTACCTTAGGAGCTGACTAGTCTTTCTGTTATTTCTTGATCGATGGTAATAGTGTTATTGGATAGCTTGTGAAAGTAATCAATCAAGGTAATATTAAGTAAAAATTATTGCAAATGTTTTGAAAGCCCTTCTTAAAGGGATGACATAATTACTTTTCCCCTCTTTTTATTGGCTTTGCCTCTTCATCTCTTACTATATATTCTGTCATAAGTATTTTATAAAGTAGCGTACATATACCTGAAAATAGTTAGCCACAATAATGTCTATCTTTCTTTTTCAGAAATATAAAGCATGTACCCAATATTCTTCGTCCTTCTTGAGGCTGAACCTTCAAACCTTCCTGACTTTCTATTAAAGTAGTATACCTTTTTCGATATGAATTTACAGTGGTTTGCATGCCTCCATAGGGCTTTGCTTCCAAAACATCCTGTTTAGATAATATGATTCATTCACTTTTGGAATTTATGCCCTATACGTATTTTTCTTTAATTTCAGGAGCGGTTCTTCTGAGGTTACTTTCTGCTGGTCTACCTAAATACATTATTTATTTATCTTCGATTATTACTGTTACTTGTATATTATTTCCAGGTAGCTAACGTAAATCATATGCATGTCTTAGGTATCAAATATATTTTAAAATTCTTGGATGGAACTTGCTTAATAATGGAGGAGATAATTACATTTTATAAAAGGTCGCATGTATTTTCATAGAGTTTGGGATTTTGCTGCTATTTTCGTAGTTATCTTTTAACGACATGATATCTGAGAACCATGATCTACTTAAACTAAAAATTTATTTATCGCTAATTCTATTAATGCCAGACCTATATTAGCTGCCTCAACTAACTTCTTTTTTTATCGAAGAAGCGATTATAAATGTATCTTCTTCAATTTGTATTTAGGAAACCTTAATCAGTGGAAAATGTCTGTCTGTCTATCTCTAGCAAATTTCAAACTCTTGTAAAAACTATTAAATACTTAATATGATTTTCGTTGATCAGGAGGCCCGCATTTTCCGAGTAAACTGTCCGGTCTTGTTGTGATTTTCTTGACATTCGAAGGACTTCTTTTCAATATATTGAAGAACTTGCTTGGATTTGTTGGATATGGCTTGCAGAACAAAAAATTAAAATAGTTTATCAGGGAATAAAACATCCTTTTCCACATGGAGTTTTCCATAGTGTATTGATAGAGGTTTATGATTTTCGAAAATAGTGGTTAACGCAACTCATAACCATCCGTCTACAGTCGATTGTTTTCTTTGAAAGCTAAATTACTATTTGTCTAAGATTTCCACATATTCCTTGAGGCGTTCCGCAATTGCATTTCTTTTTTTTTTTGTTTTAGGTAGCAGACTCCTCCATATTTACTACAAGCAAAATTATGACCTTCTCTATAGATCAGAGTTATGATGCTTTGCTTCCGATTTTCTGGTATTGCTTCCTCATTCCATATGTCGGTTTGTCCAAAATAGCCTTGTACCATTTATAAATTCTAAATCAGAAAAGACGATAGAGAAAAAATTGATTATTTTAGTTTACTCCTTAGAAATCGAAGGAGATTCGATAACAGATTTTTTAAGACCATAGGTTGGGTAATGGAAGATGTTTAAAAACTTCCAGAAATTTTTAAATCAAAGCTATGCTTTTCAGTAAGAGAGTTACGCTGAAACTACCACACAAGAGAGTGCTCCTGTCTTTTCTTTTATGGTCCCTTGTTATTGATGAGGCTTTAAAACATAAATTAAAAAGCACGTTTCCATTATAAAAAAAGTATATATATATTTGTTGACAGTATGCCCTTAAAACCATTCCTTTTACTTGCGTGTTAAGGTTTGTTTGGGACTATCGAAACATCGATCTTGGGTCAAATGTAGAGGTCACTAGAGGATTGATTTTATATTTTTTAATGTAATACTCCATTGCTGACACCGGAAATGGAGAGAGCGTAAAAGCTTATCTTCAAATATGTAGTTCACTTCCGCGCTAAAGTGATCTTTAGGTTCCACTTGAAAAAGCCTTCAAATGTTAGTCCGCGGGTGCTGACGCCGCACCCAAAGTGTTAATTTCTCTAAAAAAGTTCCTGAAGATTAGTCGCACCAGTAATCGAAATTTAATTGCTGAAGTTCTAGCATTAGTTTTTTGGAGATTTTTGGCCGATAAGTATAATCTCTTTCTTTTTCAAAAATCTTATAATAACTTGTCTGCAGGCAAATTCTCGTGGAGAGTAATCAATTGCTCTCATGTCAGATTACCGACCCTTCCATACTTCTGAAACGGCAACCTTAAAGATTTTGGTATGGATCGGAAGTGTCCTCGATCGGAATGACTTCATTGCGCCGGTGTTATTAGATTTCTCTAGAGATTTTGACCATGCCTATCACAGAATTCTACTTCGGCAGCTTTCTATAATATGTATTTGGTTTTAATCGGCCGTTTTACTTATCAGCCTCTGCTTCTCAGCTCCGTCAGTGATTTTACTACCCTTTTTGCGAGGAATACCACAGGGATCGTTACTGGACCCACTGCTTTTCAGCCTATTTGTTAATGACGTACCAAATATGTTTCATGACACCAAGTTCCATTTGTATGCAGATAATATTTAGCGGTATTAAGGTATACTAATTGGGTTGTTCGATAATTGCATAGCGCGTATTAGTTGTGACTTAGACAGGATAAGTGAGGTGCCTGAGTTTGAGTTTGATATTCCACAAGTGATTTTAAACAGAGTTGCCTTGTCTATGTCTACGTCAAAGCCACCAGTTTTGGATTTCTTTTAAACCAAAGTATGACATGCTGTGACTTCGGTGGATCTCGTAGACGTTAGCTTCGCCGAATATTTTATCACAAGATAAACGATTGATGGTAGCTCGCTACTTCATTTTATTTAAGTGTCGGAAATATGGTCTACATTAGACCTGCTGGCGTTTGAAGAGTTGAGGTTGCTTTCAATGACTGTGTTTGATTTATTTTGCAATGGGGTTACAACAGCTCAATTACGTTTCGCCATATCGGCGTGTGTTACTCGGTGGTTTAATTTCTTCTTATCTACCAAAACATAGGGATCTGGTATTTTACAAGGTATTGAATTTCAAGAAGCAGAAGTGAGAGAATTTTTCCATTTAAATTCTTCGCAACGCAATAGGAGCAGTGATGCTACACTTTCATAAGTCACTTAAGAAGGATAATTACTTTGACGAAATTACTCGTTTATGGACTATACTATAGACTAATAATAATTTTTTTTCTTTTTTAGACTTCTTTCTAAATTTTCCCACAAATGAATTTGAAAATTTAACGTCGAATATTTTTTAGTATTTTCTGTGGTAATACTAATAGATACTTCCTGTGGTCTAGCACATTACACAACAATTGTTTGGTTATTGCAGATCCTGTGTACATCATCTCAACCAAAATTATTATTATATGGAGATTTGAGATATGGAAGATAGTTTTGTTTTGAAATTGTAATTTATCTTCATTGATATTATTCGTACAATTGAAGGGAAATTTTCAGTATGCCTTCATTTCCATTCACATACACAAAATCCCTTCTTTAATATATAAAGCTCTGTTAGTCAAACGGAATACCCATATACATCCAAAACTTAATAAAGACATTATTTATGAAACTTATCTTTACATAATTGAAACTTCCATAAAGTCATATACTATTTTTGTAGTAAGTAGAAAAAGATCCTTTTTGAAACTTGCACTTGCACAAGTGTAGAAATATTTTCATTGCAATTTTCAGTTCACATTTGCAATTTTGGAAAATTCTCTTCCTAAATTTTACTCTCGGCCTGTTGGTGCACTTTTGGCTGTGTTTATTTCAAAGAATAAATCTCTCTAATGACAGGTAATCTACTATGAAAATGCACACCATCAGCATCACTATGAAGATCATGGAGACGATTGGGGTGGTGAACAAGCCAGCGGTTATTGGAAGCGTTCTCTAAAATCGATGGAGGAGCCTGTAAGCAGCCCCGAATCATCCCGAAGTTATTCTGGCACCGATAGTAGTTATGTGGACCGGAAAATGGATTCACATAATATGGCATATAGAGGACAATTACCCACATCATAATAGCTGTAAAAATTAGGGTCAAAACACTAGCAGAACTGTGTAAGCAAGCTATAAATAAATTTTCGTTGTTTCGAAAGTAAATGCAATATTAAATCCTAATTACTTTAGGCTTAATCTAATTAATTTATTGCTTAATTTATTCGATAATTTATTGAGATAGTTTGTAAGAAAATCGTAATGATTCCTGCTCTGTCAAGATCCTTAGTGAATTTGAGTTGAGCATTGAAGATCTTAAGCATTTTAATTCAGTATAAGATACGAAAATCATATCAAAGATGTTTTATAGACTTGAAAAATGTAATAATTTAACTGAACTTGCAAAATATTTTGTTACATTTCCTTGTACATTTGATTTTAAAAACTAAGATCAATTGTAGTTTATACATGAATTGTGTAGCATACAACAAGATGATAATAAAGGCGAATAAGTCATTACTGCTATTGTTTTAAAATACTTTTCACCTAAGGAACTCATTCTTTCTTTAGCGCTACTGTTAAAAATTTATGAAAATTGGTAATGTTATATTTCAAAATAATATAAAAACAACATATCTGGCTTAGAAAAGAAAATTAAAGGTATTGTACTAGAAAATTTAAAGAAGTACCACCGATGGGCTTTAATCGCTTAAGGTTTTTAGAAGACAGTGATTTTCCCTTAGAAATTTTAACATGTTTAAAAAAATTACCGAGTTTACTATTTGTTTACATGTGAGCCATTTCCATCTGCAATTATGTAGCGCATATAAAAAATTTTCAAATTCCGTTATTTAGTGCTCCTGCACGTGATTTAGGATTCTGTCTGTCTAGGGCAGTGGTCGGCAAAGTGCGGCTCCAGAGCCGCGTGCGGCTCTTTGGCTACTTAAGTGCGGCTCTGGCACAATTATCCACGGAAGGTTTTTTTTCATTAAAAAAAAACTTGGTAAGAAAATAATTACATCTTATTTTGATAAATTAAAATTCTTCTATAAATCGAGAACATGTATAATTTTTTGTTTAAGTTAAAAGATAGATAGGTAATTAAAATTTTATATTGTTGTAAAAATACGTAACGAACATCGAGTTTTATTTTATTAG
>QYTT01091856.1:1274-12934 GCA_006980735.1 Dasypogon diadema | reverse complement strand
CTTGAACCTTTTAGCAGGTGCCGTCACCTCTGGAATGGATTTGTCCGTCGACACGGTGACGTCCCTCGAGGTCGATTGATCAGCCTCTTGTTCCGCAGCCTCCGCTCTTCCTCCCTGTTCAGTCCCGTCAGTTCGGTCTGTTCAGTCAGTGCATGTCCTTCATCCGTATGCTCGGCTGAGCTCTTGTCACCTTCCAGCGATGCATTGTCCACCTCGCTCCGAACGTTAGACACGTCGTCCAGGTCAAGCCGTTCTTTGTTTTCATTGCCATATATTATGTATATATCTTGGTCCGATCTTTCAGCGATAACCTGTTCAGCCTCGGAGACCCTACCGACAGGTTATCAGAAGCAACGTTGCCGACTCGCTGCCCCCAACCTAGCTTACCGCCTCATTAAGATCCTCAATCTCCTCCACTGCGAAAAGGTGTAGATACACGGAGGAGCGGAGAGCAATTGTCGGCTTTTAAGAAGGCGCTGCTGGACGCCCTGGATGCGCTCCCGAATGACGCCGGCGACATTGGGACCACAAATGTTGACTTGGAGGACGGGATGATCGCACTTAAGTGCGTGACCCATAAATCCAAGGATTAGCTGCGTGAAGCTGTAGGGAAAATGACCTGAAATGGGAATGGACCTGAAAGTGGATCGCCTGTATGTCCTCAAAGACATGCGGAAAATGATTATCCGAGTCCCTGATCCGCCGCTGGATAAGGATACAATCCTGGCAAGGATCTGCAGACAGAATGCCTGTTTGAAGGACATCTCAAGCTGGAGGGTTATCCGAGTGGGCAGGTATGAATGCAAATCCGAAAATTGGACACTACTCACTTTGTGGTGCCCGAGGGGTGAGGCGGAGGGAGTTAGACTTGCAGGGGGGAAACTCAACTGTGGGTTGGACTTCGCGTACGCCAAATTCCCGAGGGAGCGCGCGAGTGAGGGGATTTCATCCGCTGGTAAGGCAACTGAGTGACGGAATCCCTCTTCAAGGGAGGTTGAGGAGCCAGTGCACTATGGTGAGAGGGAAAGCATAGGACTAGTCATTGGGTGCGATGCTAACTCGCATAATACATTGTGGGATAGCACGGACCACAATCTCAGAGGAAAGGCATTACTCGAATTTGTGATTGGAAGACACCTGCATGTTGCAAATAGGGGAACAGAGCCAACTTTCCTCGATGCTAGGCGAAAAGAGGTGATTGATGTGACACTTTGTAATAGCAAAATGGTGGAGAGACTCGCAGATTGGAAGCTGATGGATCGGGCAACGCTGTCGGATCATAGGGCTATTCAATTTGTGGTGGAATACGGCTCCAGAAGGAGAAATAACAGACTTGTAAGAGTTCCTCGGAACACGGATGTGGCAAAGTATACAGAAGTGCTGGAGAGGAACCTGAAGAAAAGAGAAGCAAAACACCTAAGACCATAAGAAGTGCGGAGTAGCAGCTGGAGGTAATTACCTCAGTTGTGAATGACGCGTTTCGGGAAGCATGCCCCTCCTACTTCGGTTGACGATCAGGATCCCACTCCCTGGTGGAATGAGGAACTTGAGATCCTGAAGAAGGGGGTGAGAAGAGTCTTCAACCACGCTATGCGGAGCAATGAACCACAGGCGTGGGAGAATTATAAGGCGAAAAAGAGAGAGCTGAAGAGAACTCTGCGACGACGAAAAAGGGAGTCGTGGAGGGACTTCTGCTCAAATATGGAGACGATCTCAGAAGTCAGTAGATTTCAGAAAATAGTCTCCAAGGGCCCGGTCTCTAAAGTTGGACTCGTTCGGAATAGGACGGGAAAAATGACAGAGACCGTGGAGGAGATGAACAGGATTTTAATGGAGGTACACTTTCCGGGCAGCTATGCCTCGGAGGGATCTTGGATCGTGCGAAATCGCATGGCTACTAGATTAGACCGAGGCGTGGCTGAAAAGATGACGTCTTTGGAGGGAGTGAAGAGGGCCATAGGCAGCTTCGCGCCCTTCAAAACTCCGGGCCTGGACGGAATATTCCCTGCCTTTCTGCAGCGGGGTAAGGAGGCCGTTGCACCGTGGCTTCGGGGAATTTTTATCACCTGTCTTGCGACAGGGCACGTACCGGTGAAGTGGAGGAAACGAGGGTGCTCTTTCTACCGAAACCGGGGAAAAGGGATTACACCGAGGCAAAATCCTTCAGGCCGGTAAACCTGACATCTTTCCTATTGAGGACAATGGAGAGGGTGGTGATGGACTACCTGGAGAGTACGACGCTGAAGGAGTATCCCTTGAACGCTAACCAGCATGCATATCAGGCTGAGAAATCCACGGAATCTGCGCTTTACCAGCTGGTGAGGTTGGCAGAGGAGGAACTGAATACAGGAGGCATCGCTCTGGCGACATTCATGGAGATAGAGGGGGCCTTCGATTAAATTCAGTACGAGAAACTGACATTTTCCCTGCTAAGACGTGAGGTCAGCCCGGTGGAGGTGAGATGGGTGGACAGCATGTTGAGGATCAGAGTAATCAGGATTCAGACCGGTCACGCGAGGATTAGGGTTAAGTCACGAGAGGATGTGCGCAGGGGGAGTGTTATCTCCTTTTCTGTGGAACGTCACAGTTGACTCCTTACTCGCCACGCTGGAAGAAACGGGGATTCACGTCATTGGCTATGCGGATGACGTGGCGTTGGTGACGAGGGGAAAGTTTATGTCCATTACCGCTGACATCATGAGGAATGCTCTCCGAGTGGTGGAAGGGTGGTGTGCGAAACAGGGCCTCACTATCAATGCGAACAAGACAGAAACTATAGTCTTCGCTAGGAGGACTAAGGATCTGGATTTTACACCGCTTACGCTCTTCGGATCCGATATTAACGTTTCCAGAGAGGTCAAGTATCTGGGGGTATACCTGGAAGCGTCATGTCGAGGAAAAGATCAGGAGGGCGAAGGTGGTGGTACACAAGTGTAGGAAAGTGTGTGGATCAAGGAGGAGTACCTCGCAGAGATCAGTATACTGGATATACACTATGGTGGTTAGACTTATCTTGTTGTTTGCGGTGGTGGTCTGGTGGCCCAGGGCATGCCAGGTTACTGTCAAGAGGCAGCTAGATGGGGTACAAAGGGTAGCGTGCATAGGGATTACGTGTGCTTTTCGCACCACAACGCTGTTGTGCGGAACGATCAAAAGGAGAGTTCTAAGCATGGAGCGAGGAACTCCCCGTTGGTTAGTTTCATTGATTACTGGACACGCAAGCTTCGGACATCACCTCAAAAGGATGGGGATCCTGGAGGGTGATACGTGCAACCTGTATCTAGAGGATATTGAGACGGCGGAGCACATTCTGTGCGAATGTCCAGCCTTCGCGAGCAGGAGGTTGGCTATTACCGGCAGCCCTATGGTTAGCATGAAGCAGCTAACCTACAGGCAAATGCTCGATCTGACAAGGGGCGTCGAGGTCAGGGATCTGCCGAGGAATCTCCCGGCAGGAAAACTGGCTGAGACGGCTCTTGGCAGAGAGACGAAAAGGGACCCATATGACGAGGTCTGGTTCGAGATCCCTCGAATATCTTTTAATAATAATAGTCGTTTTCGCCTCGTCTAATCCTCGTTGTCAACATAATTACGGCAGATTTTCAGTAAACCAGGCATCAGGATCTCAAAGAAGAAATTATTACCCGTGTGAGATAGCAGTTTTAAGTACGGAACAAAAGGGCCACGAAATTTTATTATATAAAAGCAATATTTCATGTGAAACTGATCACTCAGAACTCAAATTTAGACCTACTGTGGCAAGTTTTATTATGAACTAAAGGAATTCTTTGAAGTGTAGTGGACTAATTTGGTTTCATCTAGTGCATAAAAAGTCTTAGAAGTGTAAATTTAATCATAACCTCTGAAGGACATTGTGAAAATAACATTTTACGGTTTCGAACATTGAATGCGTAACAGTTAGTCGGTAACGGGAATTGGATCTTTTTTTCATTATTCTGCATGGTAAAATATTTTGCAAGTGTCTTTTTACTGGTTCCTTGCATGGGAGGATTAGGCCTACAGGGGACACCTCTGAAAAAACGCGCTTTGAAATTTAAGGTGCAAATTGAGAGAACATATAAAAACGTTATATCACTCATGTACCTTCAATTTGTGCAATTGCACAGGGATCTCCTAGTAAAATATATTACACAAAATGACTGAGATAAATGAGCTGTAGGCCCAACGGGCTTCTACTAAGGCTTGCATTACGCGAATTAAAAATCTTGTTGATACTAAAGCCGACTCATTTTCTATCGTAGAATTAGAATGTCGATTGGGTACTCTCGAGTCATACTTTAAACAAATTCTCTTTTATCAAACTTCCATTGAAAAACTCTTGCCTGCAGACTCAAGTGCTGAACAGAAAACCAGGGGGGAGTTAGAGTATACATATTGTTCCACAAAGGCGAAAATATTGACACTAATGTCAAGTCAAAGGAAAGCCAGTGTAGGGTTCGATACGTCTGTTGCAGTACCCAATCTGCCCGTTCATAATTTGCCTAAATTAAAGTTGCCTAATTTTTCGGAAAAATATGCGGAGTTTCCAAATTTTATAGGAAGTTTCACGAAATTGGGGACAATAATCCTACGGTGTCTGGAATAGAAAAGTTCAATCATTTGATTTCTTGTTTAAATGGGCCCGCTCTGCGTACGGTACAAGGCTTCGAAGTCACCGACACAAATTATGCTAAAGCTCTCAAACAGCTGAAACTACGTTACGATACTTGATTTTTCAAGAACACATAGTTGCTTTATTTAGTTTGCCCAAGATACCCAGGATTTCTGCCAGCCAACTTCGTTATCTGATTGATACCACCAATATTCACCTGACTTCATTATTGTCGCTCGGTTCTCAACAGGAGGTACTAGATTCCTTTATAGTTCACCTCGTTAACTCCAAGTTAGATAGTGACAGTCAAGTAAAATGGGAAGTATCAATGGCGCATGCTAGTCTACCTAGCTGGAAAATTGTGCCGACATCCTTAACAAACATTGTAAATGCTTAGAAGCAAGAGATGGCAAGCATGACTCTACCGCAGAGCTATCTGTATCTAAGGCAAGATACACTGGTAAGGGCAAGGGAACAAATTATACTTCGTTAACAATATCTAGTCGAATCTGCAGCTTCTGTCAGCAAAGGGAACACAATATCTATCAGTGTCCAAAATTTAAGGAACTGCCAGGATCATCAAGATTCGAGTACGGTAAGCGAGAAGCCTTGTGTGTCAATTGTTTAGGCAAAGGCCATGGTGTCAGGAAATGTTCTTCTAAAAAATGTAGAGTGTGCGCTATGCCCCACCATACCTTCATATGTACCAGTCACAACCTTTGAATAATGCTAAGCTCTCGACCGCATCTTTTAATTCAGAATCTGAATCCGACAGACAGGATCCATCGCCCCAATCGCTTCTTGCCTCTTCGTTGTTCTCGTCTTTTGGCAGTTGCAGTGGTCGAAGTAAGGGATCGAGTGGTCAGTGGCATATGGCCAGAGCTCTCCTCGACTCGGTTTCTCAATTGAATTTTATATGTGAAAACCTGGCCCAGATTCTTAAATTGAAAAGAAATAAAGTCAACATGAGCATTAGCGGTATAGGCAATACGTGCTCCAGCCTTCGTTGGGCCACTCAAGCTACAATTAAATCTCGTTTGAATAACTTCCAAGCAGGTATGCCTATGTACATTCTGCCTGAAATAACTGGCCTACATCCAGAGAAGACCATTACCATCGATCATTGGAATTTACCTGCTAATATACAGTTGGCTAATCCTCAGTTCTTCAAGGCACAAAGGGTTGATATGTTAATTGGAACTGAGCTTTTCTTTCAACTGCTCTGTGTGGGTCAAATTAAGTTGGGTGAGGACTTACCCACTCTTCAAGAAACTGTTTTCGGTTGGGTGGTCGCAGGTAATTGCGCCCATCAACCACAAACTTTGTGGTCACTTTCTTGTGCAGTCTCTAAGGTGCCAGTAGACTTCCATATATCCGAGCTATTCGAGGAAGACTTAACTCAGTTAGTTGAGCGTTTTTGAGCCGAGGAAGAAGTGCAAACCGCATCCGCCACACTAAGAGCAAATCAAGCAGGCTGCGAGAACATCTTCGTGAAAACCACTAAACGGTTAGCAGATTGTAGATTCATTGTGAAGCTCCCGTTCAAAGGTTACCCTCAACAAGAATTGGGATCATCACTGGACATTGCACGACAAAGATTTAGATACCTAGAAAGACGATTAGATAAGGATCCAGACTTAAAAGTGGAATATGATGGGTTTTTGCGAGAGTATTTAAATTCAGGCCACATGAAAGGGGTCGATATAAAAGATATCCCAAAATCTCACTACTTCATGCCTCATAGGTGCTTACTAAGACCAGATAGTTCAACAACCAAACTTCGGGTCGTCTTCGATGCGTCGTGTCGCACTTTTTTAGATAAGTCGCTTAATGACCTGCTCATGGTTGGCCCACCTCTGCAAGACAATCTTTTCACAATCTTGATCAGATTTCGTTGTCACCGGTTTGCGTTTACCGCTGACATATCAGCAATGTATCAACAAATCTTGGTATTTCCTGATAATCGCAATTACCAGCTCATTCTGTGGCGTGCAAAATCTACAGAAGATTTCCAAGTATATCGCCTCAAGACCGTTACTTACGGTACCGCGTCTGCACCGTTCTTAGCGACAAGGTGTCTTCTGCAATTGGCAAGGGAATTCGCTGCTACCTATCCGAAGTAGGCTAAGATGGTAGCGTACCAACAGCAACACTAATTTCAGTACTAACTTCTGTTCAGTTGCTACACGTCACCACTAGCTGGAGTGCAGAAGTCAGTGAGTTGCGATACGTCTCTTGTAGAGGGCACAAGTCCCCCGGTAGTCAGTTTTGTAATAAGTTGTGATATGCCTGAGTCACCCATTTCATAACACACATAAAAAAACACGGAATCACCCAAGCCAGAAAGCTAGCACACGAGAACGTAAACATTGCAGTGTCAATGACTCAATTCACTCAAGTTCAAACAAAAGGAACTATGAATGGTCAGTGACACAATTAAATGCAATGCATTTATAAAAGATAACTTTTATAATAGCGTACATATAGCAGAACGCCTTCTTACAAGGAAAGTTAGAGTTTGTGGAACTATTCGTCAAAGTGGAGGCCTTCCTTTAGAATTGAGAGAAAAATCCAAAAATGTAAAAAAGGGCAAACTATATACCGGCGAAAAGGTGATATCTTATTACAAAAAATATGGAAAGATAAGAGGGAAGTTCGTTTGATATCCTCAATTCATGATGCCAGCATGATAGTTGTTGATAAAAGACTAGAGATGGAAGAGATGTTATTAAACAAAATTGCATTAATGCCTATAACAAATATATGAAAAGTGTAGATGGGACTGACCAGTACCTCTCATATTGCGGTATTATGAGGAAAACTAGATAATGGACGAATAGAGCGGTTTTGTTTCTATTTAATTGCGTTTTCTTCAATTCCTTAGTAACTTATAAGAAATTAAACAGAAACACACGTATAAGTTACAGTACTTTTCTAAAAGGTGTAGCAAGGATCTTGATTACCGATCAGCAAATAAATGATTCTGATTCCGAGGAAACTGGTACTAATATTCAACCAACAAGAAGAACTCCAAGAGTGGATCCAGAAGGTAGATTGTCAGGGAACATGAGGCAGCACACCCTTAGGCAAATTGTTGGAATAGGGAAGAAAAAATATCCCCAAAAACCGTGCAAAGTCTGCAGCTCGAAGGAAAAAAGGAGCGAAACTAGATATGTTTGTCATTTTTGTCAGGTTCCACTTCATAAAGGTGAATGTTTTACATCATATCACACGTTTAAAAAATACTAAACGTTTTAATAAATACCGTTATAAAATATTATAAGAAATATAATTGATTTAATAAAACTACAACGCTTTAAATCCATACATTCATGATTATTTAATTCCCCTGAAAAATGCCCGGAAAGAGGGAAGACAGAGTAGATTCGACCCGTCCGTTAAGTGTTAATATAACCACTATACAAGGTGAACTGTAATCTCCACAAAAATTGAACTCCCATTGCCTTTTTGCACTTTTCGCAATACGAGTAGTCTTTCAGAGAAAAGCCGTACCTTACTTAGAGCACCGCATGTCAAATACTTCACGCCAGCTGTGAAACCGTTTTTCTGATTCCCTTGACTGTATTTTATGCGAGAGCACTCTTCTTTTAAATAAAATTAAAAAAAATATGGCCTTAGCCCTTAACCTGTTAGACTATTCAGAGCTACAATTGATAATAAAAGATACACGTCCGTTCAATGCGAAGTGTTGTTCGGGACTACTAAAATTTATTCATAGCTAATCACTTAACATGTGTGACGAGCAAATGTATTACAATGTGTGAGTTACAGTGGGTTGCAATTTCAGGTGTCTTATTTAATTTAGATAACAATTCAACAGTAATAATTTCCAATAAATTTGTACGTATTGCACATAAACTGTAAATTAAACATCTTAAACTTTAATAAAAGAAATCTTGATGAATAGATTAATTTTGTTCATTGAGCGCGAAAAGTGGGTAATTTAGAAATTTTGCACCATATGTCCAGTCCGCCAATCACTCCACAAACCTCAACTTCTCAGCTTCCTTATTAGTTCCTTAAATCAATTCTAGAAAGAACAAAATAACTTGAAGCAAGACGTTGAAAGTTTAACTTTTAACTTAGTAGGACTCTTGAGAAATATTGCGCTCTTTGACCTTATTTGAATGCACAGTTGGAAAAATATTTGACGCTTAATCGATATACTTATTTTTGAGAGGAAAATTTTTAACAATACAATTTCGTAACTTTTCTAATCTTATTTGTACGGCGAAGTAAGTTTTTAACTGGAGTGAAATAAGTGGTACGCCTAAGAATTTTCATCCGGGAGTTAATTTAAGGAACTCAAGAAAACTTTTCTTATTTAATAAACTTGTCCAACCTTAATCAAATCTGTTAATGGAAACATTAGGGCAATAAGCCGAGGAGATTTATTAAGGACAAAAGTATTTATGTTTTTATCATAGTCAACTTTTTTAATTACTTGCGAACATAAAAGTTGACTTATGCCTCGCGAAACTCATTTTTTGGCACATATTTCTTCAGATATAAACTCCAGAACTTTTCATCTTTTTAATTGGGAGTATTTTCTATGCCACTTAATTATCAGAAACGTTAACATATTTCAAATTTATCTTGACTGAGGAAACTTTCCATTCATTTGCGAAAAATTATTTCACATTTTTCATTCCGTGTTGCATTAAAGTAACGAGGATATCCTCACAAATTTCGTAAAAAGGTAATAATATGTCCGAGGCTGGTCGTATGATTTTGTTAAAAGAACGCTACGGAGGTTAGAAATGGACTAAGAGAAATGTCTATTCAAGGCACTGGTAAATCGACTGTAAACTGACCGACAAATCAACGTGATTAATAGCTTGTATAAGAAAAAGGAAAAAGAGATCTGGCAAACTTAGCTGACAAAAGGTTTCATGGACTGGAAACCTCTCCTACACTTTAATGAAATTCTGGATACAATTCGTTGCTCTAAAGAACTCCAAAAAACAATCCCTTCCCTGATTTTATTCACTAACAGAAAAAAACAATTTAATAAACTTTCTCAAGATATCTCATGCTTAAGGTATACTTTATAGTATACATTTTTAGACATTTTTAAGATGTTCCACCAAGCTATTTAATTGCGAAAGTTGTAATAACACGAACGTCAAACATTACTTTGTTAGGATGCCCAGACTGTCACGAATTGGCTCACGGGAAATATTTAAAATTATTTTTGTTTAAGGGGAGAAAATTTCAAAATTACCTTTTTTGAAGTCCTTTAACTGTCTGGAATGATTCTGCAAAAACTTGGATTTATTTTCAGATTGGTTCGAGGTTTTGAAATACTACTTGATCATGGTTTCCTCCACGATGACTCTTTCCCAGAGATCGTATCAGTCCACGCAGCCAACGATTCTTTCCCTATCGTTTAACTTTTTCTCCGCGCTACTGCTATATTATATTACAAGGGACAGTTTCAAGTAAATGAGCCTAAATAAACGGGAACTGGATATCCGAAAAAAGAGATAGAAAAACAGTTTTCGGCTTTTGGAGGTACATATTTTTATTGAGAGTGCTAACTTGTATAAAATTCAGCTTATAGCTTTGCAAAGATGAAGTGGGACTGCCTGGGCAAATCGTTAAGTGTCTGCCAGAAATCCTTGTTCGCCTAAGATAGATTTAATTGAGTTTTCATAAAGGTCGCTTACCTGGCCCAGCTTTCACCTCTGATATCCCAAATAAATGTAAATAACACCCGAAACAATATAACCTCGACGTTCGAATTAGAAATCCACAAATTACTTCCCATTCTACAAAATTCCCTGGATAATAACCAAAGCCCAAATCATCGAATGAAATCCATGAGGGTCCTTAAAATTTCAAAATTGGGAAAATCTTTGAGAACGTGGATTTAAATTTGACAGCTGGCATATTTTGGAAAATTTACGGGAAATTGTTACATAAAAATTCTTCCGATGATTTTTCATGGCTCCATTTGGTATAAATGCCTTAATTTAACTCAAAAAAAAAAAAATAATTTTTATTCAAAACAAAGCAATTTAAACCGATCCCAAAAATTGCTGAAAATAGGAGCCGGAAGTATGAAGCCCTTTTTGTATAAAAGCTCTGGTAGATAAAGTGGGCGGCTTCCACAGAAAAATAGTTCTTGAGAGGAGTACTGGAACGTCACGGATGCCATAAGTGTGATTGATATTTGGGAAGAAGTAATACTGATACCACGAAAAAAACAATTGTGAAAGAGTCTGAAAGAAAAAATTCTGGAGGAAAAGAACAGGTGGAAGTTAAAGACAAGCAATTGTGACTGTAGATAAAGAAGTTACGGAGGATTAAAAGACAGGAGTGGGTTACCGAGGAGAGAAGTACAAGAACGGGAGATTAAAAAGAAGAAAAATATTTCGCCCTTCTTTTATTTATTTTTGTTGTTTCGTTTGTTTCAATTCAAGTGCAAGTAAATTGGTTCTTTACGCTACTGTGACCGCCAGGTGTAGGGTTGAAAATTCTGAAAAATACAAAATGTTTTTTTCGTGAAAAAACAATTTTTGGTTTATTATCGTTTGTTTAGAGTTCAAACAGCCTTGAATTTATTTTCAAAAAAATAAGGAAAACAAATGGATTAAACACGAAAAAATTGTGGCAAATAATACGTACTGCCCCACAGAAGATGTCAGACTACAAATATTAGCAAACGATTATGATGTCATCAATTTTACAGAGACATTTTTACGCGGTGGTATAGATAGTGGCGAGTTGTTCGATAAACGTTACACAATCTTCAGAAAAGATCGTGATCCTAATGGTTACAAAAAAGACGGTGGGGGTTGCCTAACAGCAGTCAAGCAATGTTTTAATCCAACCCGCGAAAGTTGTCTGGAAACAACAAACGAAGATATTGTTGTGTCTTTTAAAGTAAACAACATTTCAGTATACATCTGGTGCATTTACCTGCCTCCTCAAAGCTCGTTTGAAATATATGATTCCATTCTGGCAAATATTTCTGAGAAGTCGTTGATACTGCCGTCTAAATCCAAGATTATTGTTCTGGGGG
>QYTT01091854.1:5479-28610 GCA_006980735.1 Dasypogon diadema | reverse complement strand
TTTTTTGGCATAATAGTTGGGATCTAAACTGAAGACATTGCTTGGTTGCCACTTTCTTCCAGCCATCCACTCACAATCAGTTGTGATTGTTTTAAACCACCAGATAACAAAACTGTTCCTGGATCGCACTAGAGTTAAAGGTTTTGTAGAACCGTGGAAATTAAGATACAGACACGCTCATGAAAATTGTACAACATCTAATTTTTTTAACGATTTTAACCCATGATACTCAGTAAATGGGTTTGTTGCATTATGTAGTAATTTAAAATAGCACCTTTTTCCCTACATAATTACCATTTTCTTGATTACTCTGGTACTTTCTCCTTTTGCTGCAGTTATCGCCCTTATTTCACCAGGCATTTAATTATTTGCAATTTTAACGTAATTGTGGTTTCTACAGTCCGCCTGATTTCACTTTTTCATTGTATGTCCACAGCTACATATAATTGCAGGCAGCATTGTTCTTTCAACACAGATTTTTGTATATCCCTCACCTGTTCGCCGTTTTATTTCTTCGGGCCTGAAAAAATTGATCTGAAACAGGATTCGCTTGGAAATATCAAGCTAAAATGTACACCAGAACTTTTGTAGCTAATAATGGTTTTGTCACTACTTTTCTATTTCATAACTTACCCTCTCCAGTCTTCTGTCGTATCGTTTGCACATTAATGCTTACTCCTGTGTCATTCTGGAGTTCGCGTTGTACCTAGATTTGTTTTAAACTTTATCCAAAATAAAGGAATCATTAAGATTCGCCAAAAGTTCAATTTGTCTCGATTTTCGTAAGGTGACACCATGTCCATAGAAAATTTCAATCTTTTCCACCATCTTATCAACTAAAATGTTAAAGCAACTAAATCTACTTTGCATGCCGTCACCATATTTATGTATATTCAAGGAAAAAGCTATATTACAATAAAAACTTTCCTGTGTTTACTGTTTCAGTATGTTTTCAGTTTATTCACTTTTTCAGACATTCAGACACCGCAAATACTTTCAAAATATTTCCAATGGGTTCTCCTTTTAACGTGACAATATCAAAGAAATGCTCGATGGAAAAAAAGTTTGTTTTTCTAAGCGTATCGAATTCCTTGTTATGTTAAATTTATTCGCCTTTGTACAGAGAATGTTTGAAATGATATTATATTACATTTATAAACATTTTATTCCAACACAAGTTGGAATGAATTTCTAAAATTAGAGTAAAAGAATTCCTGACTTAAGAACGTACAGAAATTTTATCCAATTCTTTTGACTTTTGTACAAGGATGTTATATTTAATATAATGATAATTATTTCCATAGGTTCTGCAAAGTAATAATTAAGATTAGCGTTTATTTAGTATTTTATAATTACTATGTAATTGCGGACTATGCCTTTAAATATGAAAGTAAATAACATCTCTAGATTTAGTAATAATTATAGCAAGGCTATAACGATTAGGGCTGCACTTCCAGAATTAACCCCGGAATTGACGTATCTAAAGGTTTCCATGTAACATGCGACCTACAAGAGAAGGTCTACTTTAAGCGTTTGACACCCGATTTTTGTAATTATTTATTTATTTTCTTTGTTATGTTGTAAAAGTTTCCGGGCTGTCCTATGATGAAAAGTATGCATGCCCAATGAGAGAAAATGTGCGGAAAGAAAGACTAAATGTCTACGATTCTATGATAATAGTACTTAGGTCAATATTATCGAAAAGGGATAAACAATCAAAAAAATCCACTTTCATTTTAACTTTTTTAAAAATTCGTCTTGTTTGGTCTTGTCACAATGAAGAAAGTGTGAAGATGGCTCGTTGTGCGAATACCAAGCGTAGGGATAAAACTACAAGGAATCACACCAAAGATTTCGTTAGAACAATGTCCATTATAGTAACAAAAAAAGATGATTAGGCATGCGACATTACGACGACACTCCAGGGAATCGATTTTAGGAGTAATCGCCTCATCACCAATTAGCTTAAAAGCCTCTTTTTGGACTTTGTTTAACGCAAACAATGCAATTCGTCCTGCTCCTGCCCAAATATCCAAATTATATTCGAGTCTAGGTCTAATATGAGCCTTGTAAATGAGCGCTAGGTCATAAGGATAAATATCTTATTCGCTTGCAGGAGCACAATGAGTACACTGCTAATTTTACTATACTTTATAATAATTAATTTTTTAAATAAATAATTTTTTGGGGTCCATGACTTTTTTAATACCTTTTTTTTAAGGATCTTTTTCTCGAATGTCGTCTTCTGGTACAATTCCTACACCTTAATAAATACGTCCTTCGAGATACCCCTACCCTCGGAGCCCTTAACAAATATTGTTATGTTAGTTGATTTACCTGCCAAATTAACTTGGATGCCTTCCGCCGTTTGTCATCTTAAGTGCCTAGAAGGTTGGGCTTATTGTTCTGAATGCCTTATCCTGGGAGTAATGTATGAATCTAAATTTAATAGTAAACACGGGAGTAGATTCTATTAATCTCTCTGGAGTATAATCCAGAACCAGTAAGGATTTTTTCCGTAATTAAACTTCACTTGTCATTTTCTACCCTTAGTTCCCATATAAGTTTTGTTGGTTTTGAGTGGTGGAGATTCGACTTCCAATTCCCAGATATTCGAAAATTGTCCTCCAACTATACCATCTTTCTCACTCCTGAAATCCTGACTATATTCACTGTGTCGTGAATGCTGTCTAACTTTTCAATATACCCTCCTGCATGATCCTTTTTAGGTCCACCTTTTGTTACATTCAGACAAGTTGAAACACGAACTTTTTTCGATGCGAACGAGGAACAAGGAAGTTTGTTTTTAATTTTGTCATTGTTGTTCTCTATTTCATAGTTTTTTAGATGCTTAACGCTATTTATGGGGTATGCACTGTATAAAGGTTGTTAGTTATTGTTATTTTAAAAACCTGGAACTAAAATTTAGTTTTATATCTTAGTAACGGAAATGAGTTCCTCTTTAGGACCTACACTTAAAAACCACTTTTTTGCTACAATACACAACGTAAACCTTTTCCATAGTTCACACTTAATGATCTCAGACACTAAAAGCAGGTGTCTCGAAAAGGCGATAGAAATCACCCATAAATCTAGAAAAATTACGTCTTGACTGCAAAATATAAGTCCCTCTCCATACTTAGCATGTAAGGGATTGTCATCTGCCTAAATCTTTCTCAAACAAATACAATCTCTTAATACCTGCTCTGTTTCCTCGATATAATTCTCTATAGGGTAATTGAAGCATGTTAACTTAATCAACTCAGTGTTAATTAAGTTAAAACTTAATATCGGAACATCGTAATTAGAATTTCCTGTCATCACTCCAATCATTCACTTTTATACTTCAATTCCTAAACATTGTCAAAGAGATATCAAGGCCCTTGACCAGGTGCTTTATTCACCTGTATGGCAATCTTAAGATACCCATCCCCTCACTACCTAACATTTCTTAGTTATGTCGTCACAATGGATGCTTAATTGACTGAATGGTATCATATGTAGTGCCGTATGATAAACAAACTGCTCGACTCGGTCACCATATGAAGTAAACAATGCATAACTGCTTTCTCTTTGCTTAACAATGGAACGTGATAACCTACTATTTCCGAGATGGAACTAAAATGATGATAAGCAGTTAACGTTTTCATTAATTACATATTTCATTTCATGAGTTCTTTTGTCTTATGTTAGAATTTATCTTATACTTGGATTTCACCTTATCTTTAGTTTTCTACAGTTTTTTTAATTTCACACATTCTAATTCCAATTTAATTTTTACTGTTCAACATCCCAGTGGCTTCGAAAGTACAATTCTCGTCAGTAGAATTTCCTCAGTTACTAGTATCCAGATAAATTACCGCGTCCCATCCAGGATTATTTGCTACTACTGGCCGGATAAGCTTGATTTATCCCATAGTGTACTACATTAGCGTATCTATGGTTGGTTGCATGTTGATGGCTTGCACGCGGTGATTGCTAGAACAGCTTTTGGAAACCTGTTTTGGAAAATGCTATCAACAACCCAATGAGAGTTATCCTGTATTTATTTTCATCAATGCTCTTCCTCTTCCTGAAATTTATAGTATACGTTCCATATAGAAGTCCCATATTCCTGGGTTTCCTGGTTGAATTTCGTTGTATCTAGCAATTTAAATTCTACCTTCTGGGTCACGTATCCGTTCTTTCGACGTAATATTTTTCTAAGTAAGAGACAAGTCAGACAAGTTTAACCTTCGAATGCTATAAAATAGTTTCTAATTTACAGGTGATACAACTCTTACGTATTTAACACTCCTAATCCTAATAATCATCCATAATTGTTGATAGTTGACCATAACTCTTTACTTGTAACTTCACCTTTTCTGCCATCATATAAAGTTGTTAAGGAACATCACTCAAATTAAGTTACTCCATTTAATCATTTGACCATCCATTTTCTTTGCATGGCTCTGCGATAGGATTCTCCCCTATTTTTCTAAACTTCTTCTCGTATTTACCTCGTTCACGGTTTTTCCATTGCTCCTCATTTAATGCATCTTTTTTAATTATAGTTTTAATTACAGCAACGCTATCAGATATTCAATACTGCTGTCGTTTATTATTATTTTATACTTATCACTAATGCCGCAGTGTATTTTCCTTTAATTATCCGAAACCTTAGGCACAAGTGGAGAAAATTAGTGCAGTCACGCAATTGCAGTAAAGATGGCATTGTCTTCGATTAGATGGAAAATGGCTGCATCAGCTGATAGGGAATTGATGTTAACGTCCCGTCAAATTGACAAAAGCGCTTTCTCGTAGTCGGGCTACTCCTGCAGGAAAGATAAATCGATCTCCCCGAATTTAATGACTCCTGTAGCGCAATGCCGACTTCTAAGCTGCGGCCGTGTTAAGAAGTCAGGCAGCTTAGCGGATGAAAAGCCGCGCAGACAAGAATACACGCTGGGAAAAAGGTTCAACAATGGACGTTGTGGTCCCTGTGCTACTCGAAAAGGCACTAAAGTGTGGCGGGAACCTCGTTGCAAGGAAGTGCAGTAATTTATGCATCTTCACGGCGCCCCGGCAACGATATGGGGCCTCTCGATGCTGCGGGATGTCCTGTAGTGCAATCTGTCCACACAAAAATAAACGCGAGACGATAAAGTTCCACACTGCTCTAAAGGGTTCTTTGCTGCTGCTCGTCGCTGTAGGATTTCTGCAATTCCTCGGCACGAGAGAGGAAAACTAAGCCGCAGGCTTCGAGGAGAGAACAGAGAAGGAGCGGAACACCAGAAGAAATCCCATGCAGCTTAGGTGAAGCCAAAAATTTTCTGAATGTGTGCGTGTTTGACAGCTTGGGCCCAGAAATTTTCCATACAAAATCTGCTGAGTTAACCCAAACTGTCAATTTTTACACTGTAAAGTGGACCGAAATTTCTACGTGTTAGTAAGCAAATTGGCTTCACTTTTGCCTCGTTGTTTCCGCTCCTTTCCGTTGTATGCTCGAAGGCCGCAGGACCCCTATTTGCAGCCCTCTTTATAAGTGATTGCTAGTTCTCGAATCTTCCTCTCCAATGGCTGGAAATATGTCAAAAATTCTCACCTTTGCGGTTATGCACTTTCGTCGTTCATAGTGCCTATGACTGATGCCGCTTATATTGCCACTGGTTCTCAACTTTTGCTACAATGTTATTATTTCCATTTACTCTTTTTATTTCAACTTTTAACTGGATTTTCTTTGCCTGTCAGGACCAGGCAATTTGTTATGATGAGGCATAGACTGCAGAGGGTTTTGCTGCCACACTTGTACACGCCGGACCCCACCCTGGTGAGGGTGGGAGCAGTTGGAGCGCTTTCGTGGTTACTCTTTGGAAGAACTTACTCTTTGGTTCTCCAGAGTCACCACCTGCGAGGGAGCTGGACGATCTTCTACGCTATAGAGAGAGGGATAGCACAGGACTGATCGTCGGGTGTGACGCAAACTCACAAAATGCAGAATGAGTTTACACAGACAATCTTTAAGGAGAGGGCTTTGCAAACTTTTCAGGAAGCTACGTGTCGAACAGATCTTGGGCCGGGCAAAGTCTTATGAGACTGGATGGGATATTCCCTATCAGTTGGGGAAGGGAAGGATGTAGGGAGGGGGAAAACGAAAGTGATCTTCCTATCTAAACCAGGGGAAAATCTATTTCACGGAGCCGAAATCCTGTAAGCGGTTTAGTTTGATATCCTTTCTCTTGTAATTAATGGAGGCGGCTCTGCTGGAGTGCACTGTGCAGAAGGAAACCAACATGCATATCAAGCTGGAAATCAACAGAATCAGAATGTGCGCCTCTCTAGTTGGTGAGAGCAGTAGAGGAGAATCTGAATACAGGAGGTATCTCTTTGGACATGGAATTCAGTCTAAGGAACTGACAAGGACGCGAATGTAGCATGGGACAAACAACAAATGTTCGAATTAACAAGAGAGGTGAGGCAGAAGGGTGAAAAAGAACCCAAAGGCAGAGGTCTGTTTCGATATTCTTCGAACACTTTTTACCTAATAGGTAAACCTAAATAAATTATTCACGGATAAACCTAAATAAATTAGTTATAGTTTTAATTGATGTCTCGAAGGTGCCTCTTCTCTCGTATTTCTCTTTCCTCATATCTAAGCTAGGAATGCCTTTAGCTCTCGTAACAGTGCTTAACTTATAATTGAAGTAATTATGCTTAATTTGATAGAGATTTGCACAGAGTATGTGTAATAGAATCTTCTCTATATAGTTCTATTTCCTTATCTGCTCTTCCCATTTCGGATCTCTCTCCTTCTTTGCAAAATCATTTTTTGCGAATGTTTCGCTTCCTACCCAGTTTCTATTCTGGTTAAAAAAAGAATTACGATTTTATGTTGTACGAATCCAATTTACATAACATCCTTTGTCAAGTATCTCTTAACATTTTCTGAAGTCTCTGATACCTTTCTCATCATGTCATCCAACGCGGGGGTTTAGTTTTTATTTAACATATGCTGTGGAGTTTTCTATGGAAATGGGTATATCTGTTGCGTAGATATATTTTTAGGAATTTCGTATGCAATTTTATTTTTTTTATTGACTTCTTGCGAAATCTTATGGAGTTATTAATTCTATTTATGTCATTACTTTTCTATTAATGCAAACAATTAAGTAATTCCATTCTTGTTTTTCCATTCGCCAGTATGGAATCTGTATCTCGTTACATTGCGTTCCCTGTCTTCGAACAGTAACCCACCTGCTTATTTTCCCAGGGATGCCTGATACTCAAATAACCGTTCTATTTAAAATCGTTTTTGTATATTTATCTTAACACTTTTTTTAAATAATGATCAGTTTTTACGAATTTGTTAGCATGATAAAATTTTGTTTTACTTGAAGTTGAAGACAGCTGAATGACTCTGCTAATTTCTGCAAGATACTTTTTTTTTAAACAGAGGACCGAATAGAGATAATGTTTCTTATATAAATTGACGATACAGGTCTTGTCGAGTTGGATAAATAATTGCCACTGCCTATTTTCTAATATTTCTCATACGACAACAGCTTTGCCAAACAAGTATTGTTTTAGTTTAAAATTCTTTACCCCAAATACAGCATCGATACCCTTAGAATTGTCTGCTACTCCTAAATTCGCTGCCTATTTGCCTGCATCAAAAATCGAATTTCCTACATTCTCTGGGTGACTTCCTGCCAAGAGGCACCTTAGCTGCTCTGAGTCGGAGTTCTCCTAAGCCGTTCCTAATTTCAACGTTTCTCGTTATTTCGAATTCGAACCCGTGTAGCAGCCTGTGGCAACCATTCTTCTGATTGCTAGGGCCAGAGAATCTAATACAATGTGCTCTGCCATCTCATTGTTTTCCAGACATAGCTTTCATGTATTATCCCCTAGGATGCCCCTTTTGAGGTGACATCGAAGGCCCCCGTTCCCAGCCAGAGAAATCAAGGTGAGTGTCCCATACTTCGTGATTAGAACTTTTCTACAGGTCAGTTCACTCGACAGCCTCAGGTTCTTCACTGAGGCTCGAAGCCTTAGAATTCTAGTGAATATATTTTTTATATATAAAGTATTACCTGAGCTTAGAGAACAACCCTATGATGCACAGAGTGCAGCTTAGGCAGAAGGAAATTATTGGGAAGGGGAGGTTGAAAATTATAGCCTGACAAATTTTGCAAGTTAAGTAACAATTTTGGCGAGAAAATTTACTATGCAAAATGTCAGCGGCTGCTCCTTTGGTTATTCAGAATCTCTTGGTCTTGTACTTAGGCACCGTAAACTCCCTGACCTCTTTTAGTGATCCAGGATTTTGTTTGGCCTATACTTAGCCGCTAACGGGTACTAGTCCACACACTCTTCTGCGTTAGTGCAACATCAAAATCACCACTAAATATTGTGAAATATAGATAAAAGATAAGTGCTTCTTTATATTTAGTACCTGTATTAATTTCTTCAGCTGTCAACTGTTTGCAATTATTTTTAACCCTTATAGTATTCCGATACCAATTTTATTGGTTTAAATTCCTGTCTTTTAAAGTTTTGTTAGTGACGTGATTTGATATTTATATTTAGGATCCTGAAATACTGAACTCTTCTATTCTGGAGTGTCTGTTTTTGTTTAAACTTTCAAGCTATATTAATTGTCTATTCTCTTAAGTTAAATTTAAATCCTATAAAATTAATATAAGCAGTACTGAAACCATACTTTCGAGGCAAGGTAGAACTACTTTAGTTAGGCATAATCCAATTTTGTATATGAGTAATCCGAGAGGTTTCGCGAAAAGTTTTTTTTTTCCAGAATACATTTCATGAAACGCGACAAATGCAATCACCTTAGGATGTGTTTTTATCTTTAAACTGCTGCAATTGCGTGTTTACTTCTTCAATTTTCGCGTGAGAAAATGAGCATTAAAGAAGAAAAGAATTCTGAAGTGGTATAAAAAATTTCTCGTGTTGCTAGTTTCGTGTGAGACTACAGATTGAACTTCTCACGTGGATCGTCATAAAATTAAATTTTACTATTTCAAGAAGGCAAACCTAAAATGGACTTTTTCATAAAAGGGTCACTTCTATTGCAATAATGTTACATTTTTTATAAGTCTTTAAATCGTCAACACGACACGTGCTCAATTTATTGACTCAAGTTATTGCTTTTTTCATTTTAACAAAGTCACATGTAGAAATGTTATCAAAGAATGTAATAACTATATATGATGCTAAAGGAGAGTCCACTCAAAAGGGTCAGCATTATATAAAATGCTGTCACCATTGATTTTCTCGTCGTAATGTGAAGAGGGAATAATTCAAAGAAAAGCTTTGAGAGCTTCGCTTGATATGCATAACTACAGAACTCTCTAGGTATTTGAAAATAAATGATGCCCCACTGAATCCCTGAAGATTCTACTGAGTTGTTATGTATATAACTACTTCTGAATTGCTATAGAGATAAAGATGTTAGATATCGTCAAGTGGATTTATTCTGAGAATCTCCGTTGTTTAACAAAGCAAGTAAATAAGAAGGCGAAATCTTATTTTTATCTCTTTTTTTTAGGTAACGAAGTAGAGTGGTTTTAGTAAAACAGATTCAGTTGAAAATTGTAGGAAATTTTTTACACATATGGATCGTGCTTAGAAGATTCTATACAAATAAATAAAATTGAAGTGTCTGTCTGTGATTTCGAAATAACTGCCTTTTCTTAAGCTCATATGATTATTTGCACTTTATCAAAACTCAAACACCGGTTTTTAAAATTTTTGCTAATCTGTCTGTCTGTTTGTTGGGGATAATCTTCGAAACGGTTGAACCTATTTCGACTGGACTTTCAGAGGCAGGTAGAGAACTTTGCAGAGAGTCATACAGGCTACTTTTTTTTATCCTGGAAATATTTCGGGTTCCTGTGTAGATATTAAAAAACTTTTGAAATTATAGGCAAACTTTAGTTGTAACTGTTACGAAGGCCTTGTACATAAATAATAAATAATATCTACTCTACACATATAAATAAAACTGAAGTGTCTATGAGAGATTTCATAATAAAAGCCGCCTATATCTAAGTCCATTCGCTACTATAAAGTATATCTGTACATAAGCAGCTTTTTTTAGAATTTTTGTCTGGCTGGCTTTCTGCCTGTCTATCTGTCTTTTTGTCTGGAATAAACTCAAAAACGGGTGAACGCATAAAGATGGGCCTATTGCAGTGTTGCCAGAGTTATGTATCACACAAATCTGCACTTTGTTTCATTTTGGTTCTTCAAGGGACGTAAGTTTGAAGCTCTAATGTCTCGGTTTGGCAACGCGATACATGCACCACCCGACTTGAACGATTAGTTTACTAAACCAATGAACATTTATTGCATTACATATGTTATGTACGTTGACTAAATTTAAACTTCTGAGGGGCATGAGAGTCCATCTGATTGCTGATATTTATACTAGCCAATTTTCATATCCATTGCTTTAAAATATGTAATCGTCACTATCCTGAATTGAATGGGTAGGTTACCATTTCCGGCAGAACTACGCTCAGTCGTGACAAACGTTGAAGACTTAATTGCAAGAATATATCTTGACACGCAAACGTTAAACTTGACCAGGATAGACTTGAGGGAGGACTGTAAAGTAGTCAATTTTACGTGGATCGAAAGTGAGCTCATTAAGTAGCCTGCCCGAAGTGCTCGAAGTCCACTATAAACTTTTCTAATTAGGGTGTCATCCATGTTATGTGATCATTTCATGTTAATGTCCTATTGAATATCACTCTCAAGTTGCGAGTTGACTTAACGAATTACAAACAAGCGTTACTCAATGCCACAGGTGAAAGACAAAAGGTACCCCATAAACATTTATAAATAATAAGAAATCTCGATTTGTAAGGATTCAACTGTTTTAACCCATGAGTGAACTGATAGCAAATCATCGTCGATACTAAAACAAACTTCGTCATAAAGACCAGTCGGCCTGTTTGCCCGCAAACAGATGTAGGTTAATATACGCAATGCAATCAAATAAGTCATTAATACGGGAAACAAAAGTGGACTTAAGATAGAGCCCTCAGGGACACCTAGAAGTATATTCAGAGGAAGAGATATACGATGCCGTTGCTTCTAACATACTGCACCCTATTTAGTTGAGAACTAATTTAACCGCAAAATATATAATAGCTTTTTACAGAGGATCTCACGACTCACTTTGATACTGTGTATCCTTGGAAAAGTCCAAGGGTACTAGGATTAATAATACATTATTATCGAGAACTTAGCGCAAGTCTTCTGATATTTTGAGTAAAACAGTGGTAGTACTATTTAGCACGGTATCCTGATTGGTTGATGTTAATAAGTTTATGAATTAAGATACACTGAAGAATCTGTAAAAATATCAGTTTTTTAATAACCCTTGAAAAATAAGGTAGAATGCTAATTGGTCTGAAATCGTTAGTAGAGGGAATTTTTGGTATAGCAAATAAAAAATATATATATATGGTAATTAGAAATTATGTATAAAAATAAAAATGAAATAAAATAGAGTCTTACTAAAGTTTAGGAAAATGTGTTTTCAGAAAACATGAATTAAAAATATTCGTTATCGGGGAGATTAGATAAAGTAGAAGAGGAATCCACCTATTTTATTTACTGACCTGAGACTTTACTTACTTACTAAGGGAACTAAATTTCGACGTATAAATATACATACTTACTAAATTACTGCCTAGTACTTAAGGTATTAAAATGAGTCTTAACTAAAATTTGACTATAACTTGTTAATTATTAGGACTAAAATATTTATTCGCGCATTCATCTTGATTGAGCCGTTTAACTAATACTCCTGGATGGGTTTAGAGGGGCGGGAGAAAGGAAAAAAATACAAAAAGGGAGGGAATCGTCTATGAACTCCATAATTCTTCCTCTTAAGTTTAACTCTAAGTATAGAACTTTTCAAATATGGATTTTGATTCCTCGATTCGGCTTCCGCATTTCGGAGTATAACTATAGATGCGACCCACGAGACTTGCTTCCACCAGAAACTTTACTAAATCTATACAAATAGTATGTTTGTACTGACCTGATGAGATTTGTAAGTGTTGGTATGATAGCTGCAAACGGTCACAGCTTCACCGAGTTTTTCTTCCCAAGTATATTCGAATAATAAATGAATGAATGAACTATTTTTCAGTCTGATATTGTTCTGCTCGGCCGAGGCGTTGTCAACCCGTCCACTCCCATGCATAGTCCTTAGATTAAAGCAGGTTCCGTCACAGAATTTTATGGTGTGAGAAATTATTAACAACAAGAGATAACGGCGTGTCAATTTTTGATTCTACCCTTGGTTTGAACCAACAACCCTCCATCTAATTTCAATCATGACTTCCTTTTTCTAACACACAAAATTAGTCTAGTGTCAACCAGTAGCACTCTTTTTACGCATATAACTTATGCTTTAGCTCTTCATACCAGTTCTATGAAAACAAGAACTAGTTATTCCAATTCCTGAAGAAAAGTATTTATTCAGCCCAGTGACTTCCGACCTTTGAGCCTACTGAACATTTTGCCAAGGTGTGTTGGAAAGCTATTGTTTGCAAACAGCTATATGTAGTAACCTAGGTCCCGGAGAGGACATAGTCACGAGACTGCACTGGTTGACATACATGAGGCTAATGACAATGACAACGTTACAGTCTTAGCCTTACTCAATTCCAGTAAAGCTTTTTACTCCGTCAATCACACCAAATTACTTTACAAACTTAGCAATATCTTTAACTTTTCTTCATCAGCCATCAAATCGATAGCTAGTTTCTTATCAAATCGAGTGAAGTTAAATAATTCGTAATATGTTCCAAAGCTTTAAATATGGAGGGCTCTCAAGGATCAATTCTGGGTCCTTTCTTGTTCAGTTTATTTATTAACGACTATTATAAACAGCTTAATTCATGACGTTTGCGTACATCTGTATGTCGACGACGGTCAGAACTATCTCAGTACACATATGATATGTGTCGCATTTTTAAGTGGACAGTTGATAATAAACTAGCACTTAATCCATTCAAATCGAAGTACCTCCCAATAGACAGAACCGAAATAGACACTTCTTCCTTATCGATTGTGTTTTGGAGTATGTCCACTCTGTTAAAAATTTGAGCATTAATTTAGATTCCAAATTTACTTGCTGTGATCATATTTCTTAAATGATGGGTAAAATATATGGTGGATTGAGACAACTGTGGATTAGCTCAGCTGTACTTTCGAACTTAGCAGAAAGCTGGCGTATCCTTGTTTTTGGCAAACTTAACTTCACATGTAAAAGAAAGATTAATGTCGCATTTAACGATATAATCTGCTATATTACTGCTATATTACATCTCTAATGGGTACCTCTCTAGACACATGTGAGCTCGTATTCTTACACAGAGTAATACCAATGCAAAGTCCAATATACTTGTACGAAAAAAAATCAATTCTTGCGTTTAACTAGGCATCTTTAGGTTCTCGTTCCACTTCAAATCGTGAGTAAGGGTATTTACTTTGTCCAGGCCATCCGCAAGTGAAATGAAGGTATTTTAAACCAAAATTGCATGGTTTTAATTCCACAAATCCTACACTATATTTGAATAGTACTCGATATCAGCTGGTAGTTAGTTCTAAATCTCAATTCAATTTATAAATTTCACTGCAAAAATTTTTTGTGGACTCACAAATATTTGTTTGATTTCAATTCAATTTTGCAATTTCAAAATGAAAAAATCAAAAAATCAAAATTGTTGGTAATGAATATTCTAATAACGTTTGACTTCCTAACCAAAAAATGTGTTACAATTTAATTTTGGTTAGTTAAAGCTCATTGCTGAGCTACATTCCAATATGTAGGTCCCCAACGATGATACCCTTGACTATCATCCTACAAAGGTCTATTCGAGAATTCCTCTGAAGTGGTTAAGGGAAGCTCTCATCAGGAAATGGATGGCGAAGACCAGCTAAACATCAACCTCTCTGTGAAGTTACTCATAAAGGAAAGTTTCACTATACGGTCTAATGCCTATGAACAGAAATTTAACCAATTTGCTAGGAAAATGTTGCGGCTGGAACTTTCCTATTAGAAAATATTCACAAGGGACTTATAAACTATTGTGAAGTATAGAAACGAGAAGGGCCAAAGAGACATGACTAGGCACAAGGATGAGTGTAAATGGGATAACGAGAGTTATCCCATCAATCATTTTAGATTAGTCCTTTAGTTTTTCTGGATCCTATTCCATTGTATTCGAATTGTATTAGGTGACTTGGATCCGGAACAAGGCAGAAGACCTTGAATGAATACCGATATCTACCAATTGTCTCTAAACAATCACCTGTCCGAATGGAATATCGAAAAATGTCCAGGCGTGATTGTATTGAATTATTTATGGGCACTCCATATCGAGGCTTATGTGGAGCAACCAGAAAAGTTTTGTTGGCAGATTAAGTGAGTATGGGATTAGGGAGAAACCCCTAATTCATGTTAAATTTAGGGACCCCACTCAACTAACATTGAAGGCTGTCAGAGGTCTTGTGACAATCTTCTGGAAGGATGCTGAACTAGCTTTTCTATATCGCTTTAATTCTATCCAACTATCTCCAAAGTGGCAAATTTTCGCAATGCCTGAATGATATTTTTGAGTTCAGGACAGAGCTCCTTACTATGTCAACAAAACTTTTTTTCCTTGTTAGATATCTTGTGCCATTTATTTAGTTCTTCAAAAACTACTTTTCTTTTTGTGACACATTTTTAAAAGACTTCAATAAACGGAAAACTAATTCCGAGTGGTTTGGCGTGGCTAATGGAAATTTGTTGCTTAACAATTAACTAATGTTGATAGAGAAAAGTTTCTCTTTGGAGGTTTTTTATGCCTTGAGTCATTGCAGAGTTTTCGAAGTCATATCGATTGGAATTTTGCAGCGAACTTGGGTAATTGCCTCTTAACCTAAATGACGATTTAAAAGGTTTCCCTTTTAGTCCTACATAATAAAATTCCACAAAACCTCAGGCAATGGGTGCACCTTTGATAAAAACAACTTTGTGTAGATTATAGCAGCTAGTGTCAAGCATGCAGGATATGCATATATAGTTATATATAGCGTTAATTGTACTTTAAGAGACCGACCTATATGGTATCGTCTGACTGAGAGTTTGCCACACACCAGATAGAATTTTTAAACGAATACTAAATGATCAGGAGTTCTATACAGCACATACGTAGATGCTTCTAAAACACAGAGCTGTAGATATCGATAGAAGGTGCGCTGTGCAGAGTTATGAGGGGATTTTAAAACAATTTTATTCTATTTACTCATACTGATTTTATTACAAACCGTAGCAAATTAGGCTACATATTAATTTAAAAATATTATTAGCAGGCATTTTACATTATTAAAATTTAGATCACAAAGTAAAAATTCACAAATAAAAATATGATTAAATAATGTTAGTGTCTAATGTTCTATGAGAGTAATCAAATCATTTTAGTAACTAGTGTTTGTCAATTTGCAATAAACACAAAAATATTTTTATTAACGACAAAAAAGTATTTCAAATTTTACTGAAATATAAATCGTTTTATCAAAGACATCTATAAATACTTTGCATAAACTTTTACAAAAGAAATTTAGGGAGACAATGAAATAATGTAAAGGTATTGGCAAAGATAAACAATTTTTGGATTCATTCAAACTTTGAATTTCAACGAGAAGGAATTTAAAATAATGTCTAGTAAGAAATAATTTTAATTTATAATTTTTTAATTTCCCATTTGGAAGTTACTTTAATGGGTCCGATTTTTCGAAGTCAAGATTTCGACAATTCGGATTTTCGGCTCAATCACTGCAACTGGTTCAGAATTACGTAGTCAAAAAGTTTACGTTGACCAGATTTGTTCGAATTCCACTGTTTGGAATGGTGGTGTTCCTCAAGGATCAATTTTAGGCCCATTATTATATATTATGAAATAAATAGTGATTTAGATACTATCGCTGACTATAAATTGTCTTAGGATTAATGCTAGTAAATCAAAAGCTTTTGTTGTATTAAAAAAATCGCTTGATTCTTCTAGTTTTTCACCTGTAATAATCAAGGGTAGTGTAATTCCATTCGAAAAAACGTTGAAAATCCTTGGAATTATATTTAGTCAGTCATTAACCTGGTCAGATCACATTGACATACTGACTGCAAGAATATATCGTCGGCCTAATCCTAAAACCTCGTAAGTGCCAAAACTCAAATTTTGCAGGGGAGCGTGAAAACTGTACAATTTATATAGTTACGAGCTTTTTAAACTACATTTTTAGGGGATTTCCCATTTTTCCTAAATTTAATTTAATTAATAATAGTTTAAATTTCATGGACAGCTTGCGGCTAGTGTTACCGTTTGCGATCAAAAACACGAAATCGTAAAAAGTGGAGTTACGAGGGTTTAGGATTAGACCGACGATATGGTATTTTAAGGCAACCTTGATCTTTCAACAAGCATTCAAAAATATCTCATAAAACCACAGTAATTTTGCTGATCAGCTAATGCGACACTCTTTATAGCACCGCCGACTCAGCAAGCATGTATAGACTCCTAATGGCTTTACAAGCATTGAAAGAATACGATTTGCCTATCGGTTACGAGGGTTCGACCACGTCTCGCAGTATAGTGAAAACCTTCTCGGCATGTCTACGATAGTTTGTTTTATAGCGGGATTTAGTTTTTTCTTGCATCCGTCTGCAATCTTTGTGACTCAAGAAAGTACAAGTATCAGCAGCGCAACTAGGAATGGCCTACAGTGCAGTTAAATTGTATATATCTCAGCGGGAAATTCAATCTCAAAATCTGCCAGAAAAATCTTTCCAGAAGCCTACCTAGTCAACAACCTTTCACTTTATCCAATTGATAATATTCTCCCCGATTTCTATGCCCCTGGGATGAAATGAAGTTATTAAATGTTTCAAGTAAAAATAATCATAGCATATTATTCAGTCTAGTTGACCATAGAGTGGCGCACCGTCTCGCATAACTTTCCACTCCAGTACACGTGTTTCCCTCACATCGTATTACTTTTATCAGTGCTTGGTGTAGAGGTCAACCAGTTCTCAAAGGCTATTAAGCACTAAGGATGTGAAATGCATGGGTGGCGCTATGATTTTTATGGTGATAACAGATTAATTCCAAAGGGCGTTACAACAGTTAAGTGGTACAGAATTAATTAATTGGTCCATCCGTAACCTTTGTAAAAACAGCCCTCTGTGGCTTTTACCATTAATGGGTTGCTTAAGCTAAGGATTATTGATATTGATAAGATAGCTTTCAAGCTCCTAAGCTTAGAATGGCCATTCTTACTCATGTTCTAAATGGATACCAACATAATAATCTGCTCTCTTTTAATATCGCCAGATAAATTTTATTCTCACTGGACGATTTGTAATTGTCATGTGACGAGATGGTACAAAATATTTTTTCATTGCTGCATACAAAGAGGTATATCTCGTAACAACCCTCCTAAGTTTTGTTCCAAAAACCGGTAATGACTGCCGGTATTTAGGGTTCTAAGAAAATAAAAAGTTTAATTAACATTTTGTTCATGATATCACTCTAGATGTTCACTCTCAATCTAAGTTGAAATTTCGATCTCTTTTTCTGATGCTGATTTTCTATAGTCCAAGTACGTAGATTATGGAAGTTTTTTATTCCATCCTTGGTGGGCATAGACTCATCCGTGTCTATGATCCTGTCGCAAAACGCATTATCTCCCAGGTTTCGTTCCACAAACGTTCATGATATGGATGCTATTTACCTTTCCGACGGATTGTCCTAACCTTGCATGTAGAAATTGCCACACCCCACGCGTAGTAGTTATTTGTGGGTTGTCTGCAACGGAAATCCAAATACGTTGCTCAACTTCAGATGAGTTATTGGATGAAGATTGCTCTCGTTGTTGACTATAACAGGGAGAGCATATTACATAGAAAAAAAAAGATAGAACAAATTCATAAAAGGTTCCAATTGATCCTGAAATCAGCTGATAAAGTTATCTATAGAAATGAAGAGGGAAAAACATCGTTAGGCTCTCGCACCACTTAAAAAATGGCAATCATAACCATAATCACCTTATGTCTCACAAAGGAATACAGAGATAAAAAAATTAAAATTCGCTCCTTTTAAAATTCGAACGCTCAAGACTCAAGACTGAGAAGTTCTGTGAGTTCCATTGTCAAATTTAATTCCTTAAATAAGCCAAAAAGTGCCAGGTCCTCAGAAAATAAAATTTTCAATTTTATGGACACATTGCCATAAAAGCAGCCATAAAACGGGTCAAGGTAATACGAGAATTCCCAAATTTATCGTATTAATACCACAAATTCAAAATTATTGATTACAGCGCACAAAGCCCTCCATTTTAGGGCAATTAAAATCAGTCATTTGCACAAGTTCTTATTGATACTAACAAGCATCATGTGTGATATATTGTTGGAAAGGTAATAATATAGGCTACAATAACCAGCATCAAAATTAACATGTTAATAAAGCATTACTTCATGCTGCTGTCTGAGCGGGTGGAGGCACGAAATGTCCGATATTGAGATGTCAAAAGTAGATGTCGGACCATCGAATCAAATGGAAGTTATTAATCGAAATAAGTTGCATTTGATTCGATGGTTTGTTCCAAACCACTTGTAAGGGTAGTTGTTCCTGTTGTGCAAAAATCTGGGCTATTGCTGCTGACGAAGTCCTCGAAGACAGATTGAATTTTCGCATTATTGCGGATACATCTCTGCCTGGAGGTGGTAAATCTATTAGCCGAAGGTCAGGTGAATATAGTGGCCGAGACCCAACTTTCTATCCTTAATTGAGCCAGATTTTGCATCGTCGTTCGTGCGACATGTGACCGTGCATTATTGTGCAACAAGATTCCCTGCCTGTTGACCAAGGCTAGCTGTTTTTGATCTAGGTTATCTTGAATTATTTTAATTTTCGACCAATATGAACCAGCGTAATTTTTTTCTCAAGTGGGAGAAAAAAATTACGCTAAAATGACCTTTTGTTGATACAAAGGCCCTTTTATTCCCTACGCAGGTGTTTGATGAGCATCCAGCCACTGCTCTGTTCTTTTTCGGTTATAGTTAATGGTCCATTTTTCACCATGCGACATTTTGACGCAGAAATAGATGTCTTTTTGCCGATTAAGCGGTTTTTCTCCGCTGAAGCTTGTTGGCGCCGATGAATTCATGGCATACTCACCTTTCTAACTTCTTCACCTTGTGAATAGCTTCTGTATGGCGACTTATTATGGCTATGGATACGTCAAACTTCTGTGCGAGGTATCAAACAATTATTGATGGGTTCTCTTCGACAGCAGCCTTAAAAGCTTCATTAAAAAAAGCAGTTTGGGCCGTAACTGCTTACACGCTCTACTACACAAACCACGGTTGCATGGTTGCAAATATTCACACATCCGCTCACTATAGCGATCGCTTGAGAAGTGAGCCCTTGGCGGAAATTTCATATGGAACGACACCTATATTTGCGAAGCCACAGCGATATTGTGCAGTACAAATGTTTACGCTGAAATTTGTGACTTACGTGCAACATTTGTCAAGTTAAAATTTCCCAGTTACTAGTCCATTTAGACGAAAAAAATTTTATTTTATGCATGGAACATTAATTTTTCCTTTTAGGCGGATGGTTGCTTATGAAGTTCTTTCAATTTTATGGTATTAATTGACTCCTTTGAATTTCTATGAGATATATGAGATAGTCCAAATATTTTTGACGCATTCTATTTAGCTAATGGTCCACGGCCTTCATAATTATAACCAAATTGATTAGTTTGCATTACGTCTGCAATATCAAGCTTAACTTGTTTATTTATTAATTTGAACTAATTCAAAGTATTTCCTCCGAAATTGTGTGAACATCGATTTGCGTCATAATAATCGTACCGCAGAAAAAGTTATTTAATCGCATGTAAAAATTGTTTTGACTACATCAGGCAAAGAATATCGTTATTATTTGTTTTAAGAATTAATCTAGTAGCCTAGTCTACAAAAAAGCTGCTTCCGCAAATAAGTTCCCAATAAACAGTGGAAGTATATCTTTCCCTCATTTGACGAAATCGCCATTATATCAGGGAAGAGAAAAACTTCGTAATAGCAGCAAACATTCAATATTCAAATAAATCCCTATCCTCGACACACATAAAATTTTCCCAATAAATCTGAAAACTGCCTGGTAAGTAGTGAAAAGAACCCCAAAACGTGCATTATCAGGGCTACGCCGGCTGCCAGCTATATCCTCGAAATACTATCAGGCGTATCAGAAAAGGGGGCACCGTTCCGGAGCCCCTATCAAAAATCGGTCATCGAAAATCAAAAACTTTGGCTGAAAACCATAACGAACTTCTTCAGTTAGTATCATTAAATTCAGGAGTTGGAAACGAGGAAAAGTTGGATGAATGGCGCAGCATGGACTTGAGCGGCCTAATATTCTCCAAATTTTTTACGACTTTGTTGTTACGACTCTTGAGGCTGGAACTTAAATTAGAAAACTTTAAGAACTGGTCCAAGATTTTCGTTCTTTCCTTTCCTTTTTCTTGCCGAACTCACCCACAGATTTGATGACTGTACCGTAAAAAAATAGCAGCAGACAAAGTCTATCAACGGCTGGTCCATGAAGGCACAAGAAAAAGCAAAGCCCATCCATAAATGACGTTAAGGAAGAGGAAATTATAAAAAGTCCATTAAGAACGGTTTTTAAGTCGCTCCAAATGTTTATAGTTGATTTTTATATTTTTATTATGCGGTGAATAATGTTTTACTGCTTTGTCGAAAATGTTTTGGGGCTGGGAACTTTCCAGTTCTGAAATGGCTTTCCGTTACTGCCAGTCAGAAGATAATAAATTTCTTTCTGAAGGGAAAGTAATATACGATAAAGCACCCTTAAAAGTTTACCAAGTTTTTTATTTTATTAACTGAAAATGTAATCAATGTCGCCTTTTATGCGATTTCGACTAGACACATCTATTTGTTTTGCATAGAAATTATCTACTGACAATGGATAAACAATTCTAATTTCTTCCTCAATAGAGATTTTCGTTTCTATTACATCTTGAACTTGTGATGAGCTTTTGATGTTTTTCTTAGGGTGTTTAGCCCTACTTGATAGGTAGGTAGTTGGCGAAAAGTAGTCTATTTATGCCGTGATTGAGACTATATTATGATGTTTTCGTCCATAAATAGCTTCAACACGATTTTGGTAGAATATATCTATGTATAATAGGAAATAGTTCCAGTATGGCTGATGTTCGAATTCCAGTTTTAATAATATGATTTATTATTGTTACAAACTTAAAATAGAATATCTGCCAAATTCCATCTTTGGTATGATTTTTTCTTGAACATTTCATAAAATTTAAGTATGATGCTGTATTTTAAAAATTATGTTGGTAATTATCGAAAATTAATTCCATCCGCCTGTTCTATGGTAAAAAAATTACCAAGCATATATATATATATGAGAAAATTACAAAAAAGAATTCCATACAAGTTCCAGTTCACCGCTGAATGAAGCGAGTGCCTTTAGGGCTACTGGAGTGTCCGACAGTGTATCTGCAAAATTTTATAGCCTGGATCCCTTCTTGGAAAATAGTTGTAGTGGTTCCGAGGGATTGGATGATGAATCCCGGTTCTCCCTTCCATTTCATCTGTGTATCAGGCAAGGCATCTAAATTCGAAGGTCATATCATCAGATTGCCATGCCTGTCGATCGTTTAACATCAGCTTGAATGGCAAATCAAAATTATACTTTATTGGTATGACATTGGTGTGGTATGGTGGTGCTTTTTCCCGCTTTACTTGAATTTGTAAAGGTAAGAGATCTATTGATACCTCCCAGGCTGGTATAGGACAGATTGCATAGCGTCTGAAACTCTTAGACAAGCAAGCTTCTGCAACCTTTTATTTTTTTGCACGCCATAGCGTAAATGACTATAGGCTTTATTATGGCCATATTTGACTTAAGCCCCCCAGGTTGTTGTTGTTCTAGGTAAGTTTTGTATTAAGGGAACTATTACTGATCGGAAGTTTGCCCATAAACACCAATTGTGTATAGTGTTTACGGCGTTTTGCATGTCATCATAAATCTCCTGATAATTTTTTCCCTGCAGTAAGGATAACTAGGTCATTCGCATAACCTTCATTCTTTATTTAAGCTTCGGACAGATGAAATAGCTTAATCACAACCATCGACCATTGCAAGAGGGACAGAACAACTCCTTGGGCACAACTTTTGGTTAACGATATAGTGGCTGCTTCATCTCCCTGTTATCATTCGGCCCTGATATCCATAGTACTGTCGTCAAAAGTCTCGCTAATGTCTAGGAGGGCGCAAGGACGGTTTTTTTTGTCCACCAATTCGGCCTGTAGATGGTTGGTAAGATAATATGATGGATTTTTCTGCCTGATAAGCATGTTGTTGTGGCTGAGGTGTTCCAATAAGTACTTTCTTTCATAGATAGCTTATCAAGCTACATGACTTGGGTTGGGCAGTCCATTCTTCTCGACTTTTTGCTATGAACACCGCCCTCATATCTATTCATACTTTACGAATGTACCCAAACGCATAATTAGCTCTAAAGGGATTTGTATTTCTAGCTGTAATAGAGCAGAGAATATGTTATCTCCTTTCTAGGATTTGTTCACTTTGTAGGAATTAGGAGTCTATTTTATTTTCTCTTCTGCGAAGATGTGTTCGAGGGAGCCCTTCATCTGGTTTGAATATAATAATTTAATAATATTTTCCGACTTAAACGAGCCGATCATAGCCACAGAGGAGGAGCTCATATATTTCTTGACAGATTGCCTATGAAAAGAAATTAAAACCAAAAATTCAGAGCAGAACAATAACAATTTACTCTCTAACATACAAGAGATCATAGATGGTAGAAAATAAATAGTGCTAAGATTTAGCACGCGGGTAAGAGCATGAGGGTATAATTAGTTAAAAAGCTGCGTTACCACAAATCTCATAATTTAACCCTATTACCAGCCACTTCAAAAAAAACACTAATGCATTAACGTGGGAGTCCGTCAATGAAGTTACGTAGCTGTGTTCTTTTGTACTGGGCCAGAACAGAG
>QYTT01091852.1:9893-22770 GCA_006980735.1 Dasypogon diadema | reverse complement strand
AACTACACTAAGTTGCCAAGACTACATTTTCGAATTATTTTTGATGACAGTTTTGTTATTTTCGTTTGAAGAATGTCGCTGCGAAATGAACAAATTGCTCACCTAATACCATTGGTACTGTAATAATAGCTATGCATATTCCATATTATTGTCATTAAATTAAGAAAAAACAAGATATACACAATTTTAAAACCAAAAGTCAAAAGTCCGTACGGCACTAATGACAGCAAAATAACAAGGAAACATATGACTTCGAAACAGCCGATTTTTTCGAACAAACTCTACGGTGCAATTTGAAACAGGTACAACTCTGGCGTTGAACTCCACGCTGTATTGGAAACGGGTCTTGTGTTAAGTCTTCTACGGGAAAATAGATGGCGCTTATTGAAAGCTTTTCTGTTTAAAAGTCGATTGTGCATATTATAGTAATTAAAATAAAAACGAATGCCGGAAAAACTGACATCAAGATAAATTTCAAATTAATAACGACCTTAACTTCACTCAGACTTGCTTAAAAAAAGAAAACCAGAAGAAGAAGAACTAATTTTATACTCCATGGATTCCAACAGTTCTTTTGAGCTTTCATAACTCTGTTGGCCAAAAGAACACAACTAGTGAGGTATTAATATACAATTATTTTACTCAATTCTTTTCTGAACTTAATTTTCTTATTCTTTTAAAATTGACTATTGGTTAGGTAATTTTATGTGTACATTATACAGGGTGGTCCAGAATTGATGGTACAAATTTAGAGGGCTGATAATAGACCTAAAATGTAATAGAAAACTTTATATGACTATGGGCCGAATTCTGTTTTGTTTTGAAGATTTCATCTTCTTTGGAGTTTTCATCTTCTTATATTTTTGGAATATTTTTTGAATTGCGGAAAACTTTTTTCTAATTTTTTTTTCTGTTTATCTATATGATCGACCTTCTTCTTGTACACTAACAATTTTTCTTTGTTCGATGGTGATTCTTCATGTATTTAAAAACAAAACTATTTAACATATACATACTTGTCACAACTAAAACTAAAAATAACTTTGAAAATTTGCTAAAACCGGCGGTGTAACGATATTTTAAATCCCTCATAATAAAGACTAAGTGTACCAAGACTTTTTTTGCATTAACTTCCAAAATAATTTTTGTTCATGTATTTTTTACACATCCTTTAGTGAACTTCATTTAAAATCAAATAGTTCAGTAAGTTATATTTTAGTACCATTTTGCTCAACTACTTATTTATTAATTTAAAAAAGGTGTTGGTAGTCGATTGGATACAGGTGTAGCAAAAAGAAAGACTTTTTGCCGTTGTGTAAGTTAAACACAATTTGTAAAATGGAAATAGCGAAGTGCCAGCTTGTAAGAAAAAATGAAATTTAAGTTCCACGAAGTGCTCTTTTCCATTTTTCAAGATGTACCAACTGTGTATGTAAATATAATAAATTTAATAAGTCCGTTGTGACGTATCTTAAATTAATTACTCCTATTATATCAATTAATTCAATACTTTATTATTCTCGAAGCATGAAATTACATTTCCTTTTTCCAGTTGTAGAGGTTTCAGGAAAAGGTTTTCATTTTAATCGATACTGAAAATTTCAAATCAAATTGTAAGAATACCAAAGGTCTGTAGAATGCAAACAATAGCATTTGACAGAGTCATGAAAAGTTTTTGAATCAAAACGAGATTCCACTCTTTTGTAAAGTACAAAATGCTCTGGGCAGAATAAATGTCCGGACGTATTTGAAGACAATAAAATAAAAAATGTGGGGAAAGCTTCGATGAAAGTTGTACCCGTTTCTCGTTACCTGCGGGCAAGAGATTTTCTAACCAAAGCATAACAGCTCAGGGAAAATGGAAAATGGAGCACAGATAAAATGATGCAGTCAAGCGAAAGATTATTATTGCAGCAATATAGATAAACACAGAAATAAAAAAATAAAAACATGCTCACAAACAAGTTGTGCTTAATGTAATAAAGTTTTAACTTGGTTTTCCTTTCAAGGTAATGTGTTTTTCTCTAAAAATACTCATTTAGACCTTTTCAGAGAAGAAGGTAAGTGAAAACTGTACTGAAAGAATTATTCTGCAACTTTGGATAGTATTAGTGACTGGCTTTACATAACCCAATTTCCTATTTTGATTAATACATTCCTGTAGTTAATACAGTAGTAGTAGTTTCACCAAGTCATCATTCATGAACTTTTCTATATCAGACATACTTACTTCCGTGATCAGAATATTGCGGAAGCTTTACTCAAATCTTTTTATATAAATTATGTATCTTTCACTTTAAGAAAGCTAAGTTATTTAGTGTTTCACTTAGTTTGGCAGTGTTTCTTCTAACTCAGTTTCGGGTTAAGTTGGCTCCAAGAGTTCTTACGTATAAATCCTTCAAGGACTGTAATAATGGTTTGGAATTAACCGTAACAAATGCTTTTTATACCTCATGGGGGCAAAATAATACCTCGTATCTAGGCGTTTTTTAATTACATTTAACTTGGTAGAAATGTTCTTAAGCTACTTCTTGGGGTAAGTTTAGTTCTTAGATACTAGAACTTGTTATTCCGCATGAACACGGGTTTACGGTTTAGAAAAGTCGTGCTCAAGCACGTTATACTAGGTACACATGTATTTCTTTCACGTGCATAAGAAGTTTATTCGTAAAATAGTTTTTGATGCGAAATCTAAAACCCAATTTTTTTGTTGTGAAATAAAGAAAAATGCAATAATATAAAGACGAATTTCCCTTCTAGCTCAGAACGTGCACTTCTTACCGGCGTATAGAGCAACACTGACATGAAAAACATATAAATGTTAATAAGGTTAGCTTAAAATGAATATTAGAAAAATCGAAAAATTATAATTTATAAAAAACTATGTTACGATTATAAAACAAATGATGTATGTGTGTGTCGCACCCACATAAGCGCACGGTTGAAGTGAACGCATCATGATCATCATCATCATCCTTTTCAGTTTAATTAAATTTTTTATAAGTATTATCCATTTCAAATTAGGTATATTTTAGTTTTACTACTTTCAAAACGGCAAATACAAAAGGCTTGTGGTCGGTGATAATTAACAAGTTATACAAATGTTCTTGTATTAACTGTTTGAAGAAATCTTTTAAAAAGTGCATCTATAGTTGTTTATTGACTTGGATTGTTTGAAATTGTTAAATCAAGATTTTCTTTAAGAAAGCAGACAATTGTATTGATATTTCTGATGCAAAATTTTATTGAAATCTCACCGAAGAATTATAAGTAGCTTTTTAACATTCTGATTTCGAATTGCCGCAACTTCCACAGAATAGGCAGTAGTAGGTCTGTATGTTTGAAAAACCTGGATGCTTGGATTTTCAAGTTTTTTAATGTTGCTGTTTAGGATAAGTGAAATCTGGTAGAGAAATGGCAGTTATTAGCTGGTATAAAAGGGGTTATGTGACGTGTTCTGATTACATTCTGAGTGGTAGGGAAATAACTGGAAATTAATTGCATCTAGATTAATGAAATAGCAGTAACAAGTAGCATTCAAGCATTAATTGAAAAGCGATAACAGGTACAATTCATATATGACGTTAATATCGTCACTCTCATTAGTTCCCAAAAACATGCATTATTCATTAAACCATCTCTATTTTTAACAGTTGAACCGAATCTATCTAACAGTGCCAGACGAAGATTATTACTATGTTCGACAAATTGCTATGTTATCAATATCCAAATTTAATTCGAATTCTTTTCTACCCTGTAAAATTTTGTTTATTTCATTGTAAATTTAATTGTAATTCATAATTGCTAATATATCATGGTCTTCGCTTCTAAATTTTTTCTCGTTTGTAATCATTAAAATCTTTAAACTTGGATAACCACCTATTCGTAAAAATGACGACACACTCGCCCGTCGAGTTCACGGGCACATATGAATCTGCCTTCTGTGCTACGGCCATTTCTAGGTCGGTGTCTTTTATCTGCTGCTTCTTTATAAAAAGTAACGGTAATAAAGGGTGTCTACCCTTACACATACATTTACTAAACGGAAGGCCCAGGAATGACTGTTTAGTTTCGTCCAGATGTAAGTAAAACTTTATGCTTGTTTTTATCGAAAAGAGATTTTAAAATCGGCGTGTAGCATGGCTCAGAAAGTATTTATTCGAACTTCTTTAAATTTTAAGGTTTTTTCGAATAATATTTTTTCTGTCATTTAAATTGCAAAAAGTTCATCTGTTTTAGATCACTGCACTCCCTGCTAGTTGGGACGCCAATTGTTAACTCTACCGAGAGTTTAGTCTCTACGGCGAATCTATTCGATATTTTTTGGTATATAAATTCTAAAATGTACTTAAAATATGCCGCAATATAATATAAAAGTTTGAAATAAATTCATATTTTATACCCTTTTTAAATTAATTTTCAAAAATCACATAGAATTTCGCTTTCTACTGCCAACACAGTGGGTTGATCATCTTAATACTGACCACGCCATTTCCAGCTTAACTTTGCTAATTAGCCGAATATTGCTATAGCGTTATATTTGATTTTCGTTACAAAAATTTTCTGACTCGATACCTTCGTTATAGAAGTTTCACTTCAAAAATGTGTAAACAAACACAATTGCATTGTGTCATATGAAAAACGACCTGACCTCACATTTATTTATGCTAAGCTCTAAATCGTTGTGCATAAGTTCGGAGCTCTTCTTGAGCTCACACCTATCCAAAAACAATCGCTGTACATACACCAAGTTTAAAATATGCTTACGTCACGCTAAGGAGAAGCACTGTCACTGATATCACTCATAACGATTGACATATTGTCAGCATAGATTAAAACTCTAGAATGATAGCCTTCAAGTACTCCTAACCTAGCTTTTATGACTCGTGGGCTGAATGTACAGAAAAGCACCTCATATGATCCCCCAGACAAGAGGGAATGAATCCATTTTAAAAATATAGTTAGAAATCTGAGTTTTCGTAATGTTATCGTAATAACCGAATGTGACAGTTTGTTGAAAGCTTTTCTGACATCTGTATAAAAACAATCGATTTCTACATTATTGCCAAAGCCGGCGATTGTGTTAGAAGTGAACTATAATTAGTTTGTGACAGTTCACCTACCATGTCATTTTTGTATTGTGAAGATATCTGAGAATGAACTATAGACTCCAGCAATTTAGGTATGTATGATAGTTTTCTTATCAGTCTCTAATTTGAATTCACTTTTCTTTTGCATTTTTTTTGTGAGTAGGCAGTTGTAGTAGACCTCTGTCACTTTCAATGTTTTGAAAAACATGCACTACAACAACTAAACAATCGGAGCACGATTTAAGTACCACTGGAGGTATTCCATTAGTATCCAGAGTGCAGTCAAAGACCAATTCGCTGATATGGTCAATAATGATTTCATGAGAAATAAACGGGGATATGCCAATTCTGACGGTACTCGTTAATGTGGGAAAACTTTTTGTTATAATATCTGGTTCGAATTCGGAAGGCCCTAATGAATTTTCGAAGAATGCAATAAACATTATAAATCGCATATGTGTCGCTGCTATAATACCGTTCGAAATTCATACAGGACAGATAATTATCGATTTTTATCTTTGGGCAGTATTCATAACACGGTCTCAACTGCGCCGCCCATAAAAAGTGTCAAATTCAGTTCAAAATTTAAGAAGCTCTTTGATTTATTGATAAAAGCATACTACGAAGAGTTCAAAATAAATTGTACTGTTTTATGGCCGTGTCACAAGTAAAGACCGTTTTATAAATACGGCAGGTAATGTCGAAAAATGTATTAAGGTTCGCGGAGCATCGTACAATTTATCGCGAAAACTAATAATATATTGCCTGCAGAGTGCAGAGAGTCCATAAGCACACTTTAAACTCATTGTAGCACGTCATAAACTTTTAGTATCCCGGTGGGTTTCAAATTTTGACAAAAGCTTTTCAAAATTCACAGTCTCCTGAACTGGAACGAGCTCTAAAATTTCTCATGCAAAGGTAGTCAGGGGGAGCCAACTAAAAATTTAGCACAGTATCATACTGTATTAATTCAATCAAAATAAACATATTATTTTAAATCAAATTGGGGATTTATTTTCGGACGTAAAACAAAAGATACTAATATAAAAAAACAACAAGAAATGTAATTAAGTAATGACTTGTTTTGGTAGAAAAAGACCAAGATGTCAACATTTTCTGGCAATAGTTGGCACCTCTTTGAAGTCATCATATTTCTAGCTGTAAGATAATATTCGTACAGAATAACAGGACCATTCCTCCTACGTGTACTTTCTTGTAAAATAAATTCAAATGCACTTCTTTGGCTTGACGATTCCACTTTTTCCTAGCGTTTAAAAAGGTTGCACTAATTTTAAGTCTGCGGAAATTTCTAATATTTCGTCTGTCTTCTCTTGACTCGTAAAGAAGTTCTTGACTCCTGGATCGCGAAAAAGGGTAATTTATCTTTGAATCTTATGAAAGATTGAAACGCATTTTTAATCTACCTTTACCCCTTCGTTTAAAATCCGTGGTCAATGTTCAATGTTCGCGCTATTTGTTTGGAAATTATGTTCCAACATTTTGTTCATCGCTGGGCTAACAATGGATACAGAAGTTTGCCGCCACAACTTGCCGACGGGCTAAAAAACTGATTAGGCTGTCGTGTGGAACGACCAAAAGAAAAGTTCTAAGCATGGAGCCAGAAACACTCTGATAGTTAGTTTCACTGAGTACTGGGAACGGTAGCTTTGGACATCACTTCAAAGGGATGAAGATCCTGGAGGATGATACGTGCAGGCAGTGTCTGGAGGATACTGGCAAATACTCGAATTGACAAGGGGCGTTGAAGTCAGGGTTATGCCGGGGAATCTCCCGACTGGAACTAGTTGAGACGGTTCTTGGTAGAGGGACGAAAAGGGACCCGTGTGAAGAGGTCTGATTCGATATTCGATTCGATAAATATTCTGGACTCCGTTGGGAACGAGAAAGTTGTTATTGTAAAACAACAAAAATTACATGAGCTTCGGAACTTTTCACGCTCCGAACAGAGTCCAGAATAAGTGTGATAATCTCAATGAGACGGCTAATAACCTGTGATTTTACTTGTTTAGTAGATCCTTCCTAGGGGTAATAACCGAACACACTAACATACCATCTTATCACTTTCCCATCTTCCTGTTGTCCCACCCCTCATCTTCCTATTCGCCCACCTTCCCATTCACCCAAATCCTCATCTTCCCATCCTCCCATCCCCCCATCTTCCCATCTTTCAACCCCTATCCCATCCTCTTCTTTTCCCATCTTCACATTTTACCCCCATTTTATAATATGTATAGAAGCCAAATATCCGGAACTATAAAGCCTAGAAATTTGAAATTTGACAGGTAGGTTCCTTATAGGACGTGTGCATCCGAAGGAGGTAAAATTTCGAAATAATTCAAACACAAATTTCGAAAGACGGGAGGATGGGAAATGGGAGGCGGGAAGTTAGGGAGATAGGAAGGTAGGAAGGTACAATGGTAGGCAGAGAGGAAGGTAGGAAGGTAGGATAGGAAGATAAGGTGAAAGATAGGAAATTAGAATGGTAGGTAGTTAGGAAGGTAGGATAGGATGGTAGGAAGTTAGGAAGGCAGGATAGGATGGTAGGATAGGAAGGTAAGATAGTAGGATAGGAAGTTAGGATGGTAGGAAGATAGGAACACTAATGTTTTGTACAAAGATGATCAGCGAACATGAATTTACTTTAAGTAAAATATTTTAATGAAATAACAGTAATACCTTTTATGTATGAAGATGACCATGTGTTACGAATATGTTCTCTATTAGTTTCCCGTCTATTTCTCAAAATCATATGCTTGTTCTCTTTCAAAAGACGATTCTCTTTTCCTTTGATTTATACGTCTATTGAGGTCTAATGATAAACGTTCATTAGTCTCTCCTCTCTTAGAAACATGCCAATTGTGGTCTAATGAAAAGCGTTCACTTCGTTCAATTGATGACAGAAAGAATTTTGGAATTCGGTTGAAATTTATCCGAGATATTCAACCTTTCGAAGGGAAGATGTTTTTAAGGGTGCGCAAGACCGATAATTTTTTTCCCATTTTTGAAAAGTACTCATCGAGGTCAATTTTCTGATACCAAACTTAACTGGAGAGGACGTGATGAAAAATTCGGGAGTTTTTTTAGGCAAATGCCTTAATTTTTCACATTCAGGAGGTGGGTCTTTTTAATAATTTTTTAATTACTCCGGAATGGATAGGCCGATTTTAATTAAATAAAACATAGTGGAAAGGTAAGAGATGTTGTTTTTAACTAAAGCCAAATAGAAGGTCACAAAGTTTTTTCCCAATCCGCCAGATGGTAGTTTACCTCCAGAATTCTTCAATTTTGCATTCGCATCTAGAATTGATTATACATATTTCTGTAAATGTTTCATCCCGATCCGGCTAATAGTTTAGGCACAAATAGAAAAACATTTTTTAATACCCCTAACTTCTAAGCGAAGTTTTGGTGATTTTCGTTACAAATCGGTTTTTTCGGAAAAAATCCTCTATTTCCTTCTCTGATATTCCATAAAAGTCCTTCATGGTATATGTATATTCAGATTTCCGTAATCAACCGTTATATTTGCAAATGCCCTAGTACTTCTACAGTAGTATATACAGTCCTCTTTACACTGGTACCTGTAGTGAACATAACAAGTTCACAACAGTAATTTCGCACCCGTGTAAACGTGCATAAAGATCAAATTCGCATGAGGCAATACACAAAGCGAAACATACTGAACTTAGCCACACATGTTTCGTTGTCGTTCTTTTTGCCGTCTGTCAGGTGCAACGAGTTAGTCCAGTATTTGTTTCAAGTGGAACTGAATTGTAAATAAAGCGTTGGATTATATACGGAACGTGTTTAGCCATTTACCTGTCACCACCTGTTTTGGAATAGTGCAGACGCACTACAGTGCCCCACACAGCTGCACTATCAACTCAGAAAGTGGTACAAATTTGAACCGAAATTTTTTCAAAAATTTGAATCTTTTGTTAGAAAAATATTAGAAAATTCAAATTATTTTTATACACGCTCACCCCTCATTAACCTACAAATTTTCATTAAAATAGATGAAAACGTATCAAAGTTATAAGCCAATATAATTTCAATTTCAATTTATTCAAAAAAAGTAACCATTGTACAAGTAAGATAAAGTCTTTTCATTATATACAAGAAGAAATGCAATAATAAACTATGTAGCACAAAAATGGATTAAACGACATACTTAAAAAAAGGAAAAATATTTCGAATCCTGAGAATTTCAGATAATGTAATATTGTGTACAAAACAGTTGAGGAAATTAATAACTTGAAATAAGTTCAAAGTAAGTAGATTACGTAACAGAGATTAAAAAGTTAAAGATACTATTTTTGATTGAGGTGAGTGTGCTGGACCGAAGCGAGAACTTAATCGAAATTGGCAGGCCATTCCAAATTTTGATAACATGGCAGAACAACAGGCGTTTAGTGACTAAATAATTGCATCGTGGCAAAATAATATTGTACGTCATACTGGATCTAGCAAAGTCTAGGAGTTCGAAAATATAACTTGGGCAATGATACTTGATAATTTTGACCAATAACATGACAGAACGAAAATCAAAATACTTAAAAATGCTGCAGCCCAAAATTGAATTAGTAAATTGTGAAACATGGTCGTATCTGCGGACGTTATATACATACCTGATTACAGAGTTAAAGGCGATTTCAAGCTTTCTCCCATTACTGTAATCTAGTTTACCAAAAATTTCGCAGCCATATGTTATAACAGGTATTAGCAAAGATCGAACCAAGAGTAATCGCATTGGCATCGGTATGAATTTACTTGAAATCCAAAGAGAACGTAAGCCACTATAAACTTTGCTAATTGCAGATCTGATGTGATCATCCCATGTAAATGTGCTGTTGAATACGACCCCAAGGCTTTTTGCAGAGTTCACATAAGGAATAATAGTATCATTGAGGGTGACATATGGGAATTCATCCACATCTACTTTAGTACAATAATTAATCAAACACTTAGATTTCGACGGATTTAGTTTCAACTTATTGTCAATAGACCACAAGCGAATGGCTTCCAAGTCATCATTGACGCGACTAATGGCATCTTCAATGAGGCCAATTAGCCTAGATATATAGATTATCGGCAAAGAAGCCGATGACAAAAGTTTCTTAAACTTTTAAACCACCATACATATATCCTAATTTAAATCTGTAATCCCTCATTTTTTATAGGTTCCCATATAGAATACAAATATTTAATTTCAATATGTCACATACCCCTCTACAGTTTGCCGTTCAAAAGTTATTAACGGTCAAACATATCATTTTCGAGTACTCTTAATTTTTTCGAAAATATTCGAAAATTCTATTATACCACATTACATTTAAATCCTTTAACAATTAAAAAAGTTATTGGAAAATAATTTTTTTGAAAATTCACTTTCAAACGAGTCTTGCGCCGGCGTGGTACATTTTAGAACTATAGTCCCTAAACAAATATTACTATTTCCTTTATCCTCTTACCAATGATACCCATTTTACTCCCCTCCAATGAAAAAAATACATTTAGTGGCAAATTTTTGTACTAACGGTATAACATTCAATTATACATCTATTTAATCATGAAAACCGAAACAAAATCCATTCAGTAGTTACGAAGAAAATCGCCCACAGACAGACAGACAGATAACTAATGTTTCTAAATTAAATACCCAATTCTTGCTAAAATGAATGGTAGATACTGGTGTAGCTTTAGCTGTTACCGTAAGTTCTGCAAGATTTTCTGGCTTTCAAAGTGATAAAATTCATGACTTGTTTCAATAATTTCTCATATTGCAGAAGTCAACATCAGTTCCTTAACGCCATGAATATCCTTGGAAAAAGAACGACCAAAATCAGCTTCAATACCCACTTTATTTTCAAATTAAGTTGTATTCTAAAAAGTACGTGTGAAGACCAAAAAATTAATTAACTCTGCCTTCGGGAGAGAATTTTCATGAATTGAAATATTTATAACTTATTCGAGCGTGGAGAGTTTCATGGCTTCATGACTTCGTACTAAATTCATGAGTTTATTGCTAAGGGTAGGTAGCACTGGATGTTGCAGCGTGATGCTTGCTTTGCAGAGAAAATAGGGTAAATTATGAAACGATGCCACATATTCTGAATTTTAAATTAATTTACTATTACAGTGAAAAGGGAAACTTAATTTTGATAATGTACAGCTCTCCTTTATTTAAGGTATTCCACCCATTCTGATTTAAACTTACAGCTTCACCTTGCTAAATTAAGTTATGTGTTTAAAAGTGAATTAAAAGAGTAACAACAAGTTAACCTAATTAAAGACCACATTAGCCAGCAATAATAGAGAGCGTAAAATAATTGAACTGTTGCAAATATTATCTCATAGAACTTAAATAAGAATTGTTACGGTGTTGCGCATTATTTGTAATCAAAAACAACATTGAACCTTTCTATGTTTGATTTCCATAATTACAAGTGCAATAAAATTAGAAAAATTAACGTGTTCCATTTACGTATATATATTTAAGCATATTTATTTTTCAGTAGCATTATATGGAAAGGAGAGATTCTATTTTTGCTATTTTGTCGTAATTGTTAGGAGTATTTCGGGTAAGGTATTAGTAGAGAGTTGAAAGGCAGTTATCTCGACTTCTAGAATTAGGTGGAATTAATATCTAATAATAAGTAAATAAATAAAGTAGCACTAGAGTTAGATTTGGTTATGTCTTTTTTTGGAAAATGCAAATGGCAAATGCATCAGCATCATCGACTACTTCTATAGTTCTCCAATTTCGTAAGTAATGTAGAGAACATTCTAAAGCCCAAAAACTGCTATGAAGGTCTTCTTTTATTGAGTAATGATTCAAATCGAAGAAGCCAGTGTGAGTATAGACCAGTGGTTGGGACTCAAAAGTGGAAATTTTTAGTATCACAATAAATGAAATAAAAGAGAAGGCATAAGATTCAGTAAGACATTAAAACTAAATATTTGTATTAAGTTTGTAATGAATTTTAATCTTTTATTTATATTTTATTTAATAACAGTTTTATTTATTATGTTTTCAGAAAATGGATTATTTATCTAAATTTATCATTTTTTCGGCTTTTTATATATATTAGTTCCGTGAAACTCGAAAGTATAATAAAGATTGTTTTACTCATCGAGACACAATATGTTGAAATATATATTTATTATCACATGGTTTTAATTACTGTATATTTATGATGTTTTTATTGAGATCCATTTGGTCTTATTTTATATTTCACTGAAGTTTTAAGTGAGGTAGTCTTTCAACGTTCCTCTAAGGCGAAATGCATTTCTATACGCCTTGAAGCCGGTATTTTGCCTAAATGGTCAGCAAAATTAATGGGCTATTAATTGCAATAATTCATTTTGCAAAAGTTATGAAGTACTACCAAAGTTTTTACAATTTTTTTTCTTACAAGCAACTCTTCCTTGCGGTATTAATTATGTTAATAAAGATTGCATATAAGCAGTTCACACAAATTTAATTTTCATATTCGACTGTTTGAGTCAAAACACTGTTTTGGTACATAATTTTCGAAGATACTTGGTCGAATTTTAAAGAAACTATTGGAACAGTAAAAAAACGACATTTTATTTTTCAGATGCTTCCACGGCTCAGTACAAACAATTGAAAATTTTTTTAATTTAACCACGTAGAAAAAATATTTGCGATGGTCTCGATGGCACAGTGAAAAGATTAGCGGTTAAAGGAATTCTTCAACGCCCCTACAGGGACCAAATAACAACACCACATCAACTATACTCTT
>QYTT01091848.1:14385-26006 GCA_006980735.1 Dasypogon diadema | reverse complement strand
CAAATGACTATATCAAATTGTTTGAGAATATTGCCCAGACAGGGGCTTTTATATCTTCAAAAAGGTTGAAGGTATCAAATAGGAAAAGGACCCCAGGAAATTTTAATCAGAACCCTACGGAGCCACGAATACTTGGACCGTAATAGTACATACATAACATACATAGGTATGTTATTACTATAATAACGAGGGGGTGAAAAAACTGCAATTCAAAAGCAAGAGGGTCGATATAACCGATCATGAGAATTAGATAAAATATCAGTGCGTGTGCGATCTCAAATGAAAGGAGGAGATGACTGCAATAAAATGCGGTAGATGCAGGTCAAGGGGGTGCCCAAAAAGTAAGCTCAAAGGTAGAAGGGGTGATATCTCGGGAACTAGACAAAATATGAAAGGGAGATGCATTCTCTACGCGCTAGTGCAATAAAATATAGTAGTTGCAGAGCGAGGGGTGTTCAAAAGCGCAATTGAAAGTTTTAATTTACCAGTATCGTTATCAATTGGTTTTTTGGATAAGCGTTCTGCCCTGTTTTGGTATTGAGTACCGTATAAGCTCTTTTTGTTTTTTTACTGCCATTTTGCCACAGTCTTGAAAAAAATTTTGATGGATTTTGCATCTGTTCCTTCCTCTCTTTTTAATCTTTCTATTGTGTGGAGCTCTGGTGAATTAGGTGGACTCATTCCCTTTTTCACGAAATTCACATCATTTTGTCCACACCGCTTTAAAGAATAACCTGCTTAGTGCTACATAACCAAATCAGGCCAGAAGACTATGGGTTCCTCATGGGTTTCAATAAAAGACAGCAAATTTTTCATTTATTATCCCTTCATAGAAAAACTGACTATCGCGCTTACCGTACTTACAAATAACCTACCATGCCAACACCTTAGGACCAAATTTGCTTTTCGGTATCGGGGACAGTGTTTTTATTTTTCGCGCTATAAAACTAGTAGAATGGAAAATTCGCTATTTAAAATATGACCCATCATCCATTAGTATGTAAGCATCATCCCACTGAATAAGAAATTTGTATAATTTTTTAGAAGGTCTTATGGCCACATTCTGTTGTTTAATTGACCTATTTGGACGCTGTTCTAAATGTTTTCCTTTTCTTAGCTCTGTCGACCATTGAACACGATGTAATTTTTTGCCATATCTTTTACATTTTGTTTTGTTTTTTTAATGCACAACACTATTCTTCTTCCTAATTTTTTATTAACCGCAGCCTTCGGTCCACCACTTCTTGCTTTATCTTTAATACTTTTACTTTTCTATGGTTATTTTCACTGTCCAACGATTAGTATTTGCCTATTTCACAATAAGCGAACACGATTTTTTCAGATTTTCAAAATAAAAATACACAATTGCTTCCCGAGTTTTCTCACGTTCCGGATTCATATTTAAATTGAACTAATAAATCGGAATGAAACCTGCTGATAATAGGTCTGTTTAATGAGGCTAACCGGATTTTTTCTGGAGACCTCGGTCAACTTTCTGTGTTCAATAACGCTACGAAATCGACCGAAGTTTCCCAGGCATGTGTTCATTGACGGCTGCCAGATTTAGTCTCGGTCAGTCTCGGTCAACTTTTCCTGCCCAAGCTCAAGACTTGAGGCGAACTCAGGAGAAGTGTCATTCGTGGAAGTGACAGCCCAAGTTGTCCAGACGAGCTTGGTCGGCTTTGACAGTTTTCCTGAGATTGAACGAAGTTCTCTCGGTTAATCTGGGGCAGTGTCTAATTAAACAGACCTAATGTAACAGCACTTGGCGCAGTGTAGTATATAAGAACTTTTTTTAAACAGGGTGAACAAAACGGTAGAAGAAAATGAATCGAAAATTGTGCAAAATGTTTCGAGACAGTCCTTAGGTCACTAAACGAGGTCTTCTCTAAAATTCAGGCTTTAAACAGAGAAAATTGTACCGTATTTAACGTTTTTAAAACTCAATGTATCTGTGTTCTTTATTTCACACATATTTGAAATACTGTCGCCTAGGATTGCAAAAAACTCAAATTTCGAATCAACTTATTGATCGGGTCAAATTAAGAACGGACTCTAGTTCTGAGTCCGCTCAAATTTGAATCCGATTAACATTTGAGTTTGATCACGTTTATAATCCGCTCCGTTATGAGTCCGGTCACAATCAGTTTTAAGTGTGTTCTAGTTTCGAGTCTGCTCAAATTTGAATCCGATTAACATTTGAGTTTGATCACGTTTATAATCCGCTCCGTTATGAGTCCGGTCACAATCAGTTTTAAGTGTGTTCTAGTTTCGAGTCTGCTCATACTCTCTATGCTTAAACTTGAGCGAACTTAAAATAGAGGGGACTCAAAACTGAGCACATTCCGATTTTGATCAGACTTCAAGAGATATAAAAAATATTTCACACTATCCAGTACTATGGTACTTATCTGTAGAGACTAACAACTATTAAATCGAAACAAAAAGTCAGTACCCACATTTAGAGAGAGGGTATTAAACAGCCTTATTGGTGACACAAGACTTTTAGTAATAATAGTCTGGAGTACCTATGAAACGTTGAATTTCATTATTTTGCCAACATTTGCTCGTAAGAGCACACACGGTGACCGAGCGGGCTGAGGCGCAAGTCAGCAGATTTTCTCTCCTGTTGGCGTGGGTTCGAATCCTGTACAGGACACGGCTATTTATCTGGGTACCAGTGGTTGGGGTAATTCTACTGACAAGAATTGCACTTGCGAAGCCACTGGGATGTTGCACAATAATAATTTCATGCCAAAAATTGTGGCTTACTTGCAACATTTGTCAAGTTAAAATTTCCCAATCTCCTCTTCGCTAATTTCCCTCCTTTTAAGCTGTGCTGTGTGCATCATAGAGTTGTCCCTATTACCATACCTTACCTTAAAAAAAAGTCGGGTACAATTTTGAAACTTCGTGGTGGTTTCTTCAGTAGTAGTACAGACATGATTATCACTTTACGAGCTTTTCTCCAAAAATAAATCATAAATTCTAAAACTTACGGTGCTAATTACTCAACATTTTTAGTAAAAACAACTTATTTGGATTCTGCAATTTATATTAAATCTTTTTTACAAATTTTTTTGTGACGCGTTTCGCCTTAATTAGGGCATTTTCAAACAAACGACCTGCAGCAGACTCGATTCGCATCTGCAGCAGAAATCGATTCGCATCTGCAGCAGAAATCGATTTGTTCAATTAAAGGTGCTAATTACTCTCAATTTTCCGTATACCTTTTCGCCAAGCCCTATGAATTTCATCATAAAAATAATTCTTGGTTTTTGTATTTGCATTTTAGGTATTCAAAACATTTATTTCAAGTGTAAAAACCTACTACAGGGCATATAGCTGCATTCACAACCTTTATCTGACTACATATTTGTTAATTATTAGTAGCTACTTTCGTGGGTTGTTATTAATTTTTAACTCCCGGCAATTTTTATATTTCACAGTTATGAAAGCGAGAATACGATTTTGTATCCAGCGGAAGAAACGATTTTAGCACATGCAGCCGAAATTGCAAGAACTAAGAGCTTGAACCGGGATAGTGCCCAAGACACCAGAACAATTACAGAAATATTAGCTCCTTACTTAGGAAATGATCGATTGTATGAAATGCACGATCAAGAAAGAAATGCGATTTGGTCTAAAAGGTGGGTTTGTTAAATTTGCATACTCTTTAATATTAATTACTTTTTGTCGCTTTTTAGATTAGATTGTCTTAATGATGCACCAGAAGCTCTTCCTATATTACTGCACTGCGTTGAGTGGAATAATAGAGACGAAGTGTCAGAGATTTGCAGTCTTCTCAAACAATGGCAAACAATATCTGTTGAACGATCTTTGGAATTGTTAGATTACGCTTTTCCGGATCCTACAGTGAGAGGGTTTGCGATCAAATGTCTGAAAGAACTTAGGTATATATCAATTACTTTGTTGCTTTCTTCAGTTAGAAATGTTGTTTTAGGGATGAAGAGCTGTTACTCTATTTATTGCAATTGGTCCAAGCAATCAAACATGAATCATATCTAGATTGTGATTTAGTTGAATTTCTTCTTGAAAGAGCTTTAAGGAATCAAAGAATTGGTCATTATTTTTTCTGGCACCTACGATCAGAAATGCAAGTTCCTGCTATGCAGACAAGATTTGGTTTAATTTTAGAGGCATACTTGAAAGGGAGTAAATCACATGTTCCATTATTACACAAACAACTTGAATGCCTTGAAAAGTTAAAACAAGGATCAGAATTAGCAAAGAAAGGTAGCAAAGAAAAGGTTAGAACTCTATTACAAGATTTTTTAGCGAAAGAACGTAACAGTGGAGTATTTGGTAATGTTTTAAGTCCTTTGAACCCAAGCTTTAGATGTAAAGGTGTCAGGTAAATAGTTTTATGATAATCAATACTGCATTTAAATGTATGCTGTGCTTGAATTTAGACCTGATAAATGTAAAGTGATGGATTCAAAAATGCGACCATTGTGGATAGTTTTCGAAAATGCAGATATGCACGGGGACGATATTTATATAATATTTAAAAATGGTGATGATCTCAGACAAGACATGCTTACATTACAAATGTTACGCGTAATGGATCAACTTTGGAAAAATGAGGGGTTTGTATAGCAAAATCAAAATTTCCTGATTCTAATATTGCTTTTATTAGTTATGATTTCCGAATGAACATTTATGGATGCATTAGTATGGAACGGAGACTTGGAATGATTGAAGTGGTCCTTAATGCTGAAACAATCGCTAATATTCAGAAAGAGAAAGGAATGTTTTCTGCAACATCACCGTTCAAAAAGGGGTCTTTACATAGTTGGTTAAAAGAGCATAATAACACTGAAGAGCAGCTAGAAAAGGCTATAAAAGAGTTTACATTAAGTTGTGCAGGCTATTGTGTTGCAACATATGTTCTCGGTGTTGCGGATAGACACTCAGATAATATTATGGTTAAAAAAAATGGGCAGGTAAAAACTTATTTCAAATGTTAACCTTATAAGAATATAGTAATATGAGTCATACAGTTATTACTTTGTGCTGTATATCACTTTACTTCTTTCTCAGTTATTTCATATTGACTTTGGCCACATATTAGGACATTTTAAAGAGAAGTTTGGTGTTCGGCGAGAAAGAGTACCATTCGTCTTAACTCATGACTTCGTATACGTTATAAATAAAGGTAGAACAGATCGTGAAGCTGAAGAATTTCGAACGTTTCAAAATCTATGCGAGAAGGTAATTTATTTTTTATATCTTTTGAGAAATTGGGTTTCAGTAGTTGTAAATTTAAATTGCAGGCATTTTTAATTCTGAGAAAACATGGATGTCTTATACTTTCTTTATTCGCAATGATGATATCTACTGGCCTACCAGAACTATCTTCAGAAAAGGATCTAAACTACTTAAAAGAAACTTTGGTAATTTTATTAAAAAAGAATTCTTTTCTAACAAAAAACAAACATAATTTTCGAATCTTGTAATGCAAGTAGGCTTATTATTGTATACATTCAGCAGTAAATGCGATAAGCAAAGTTAGTCCATATTTAGTCCATGGCTGGCTTGACGTATGTAGGTACCTCGCGAAGATACGCATCTAGCTCCTCTGCTCAGCATAAGGGAAATTGTTATTACGAAAATTGGAAATTTCTTCTTCACGTTCGCTGTACTAGTATCAATAATTTCTTAAATTCTTGTGTCTGAGAACACTGGTTCTTCATACCAAAGCTGTCATTTTGACAGGCAACCTCTCTTTCAATTCTTCATTATTCAGCGTGTTACTTCTATCTCAGTTGTAAGCAGCTCGGCAGTCCTAGTGTTAAAAACAAGAAAAGAAGGCGAATTAGGAATGCTTTTGTTTAAAAATAATAGTTTTGCTATTGATACATACCACACTTCGGCTCCTTGACGTAACATAATCGTCTTGCCTGTTTTTCATCTCTAACAGCGATAGTTTAATTATTTGAGGCGTAATGCTGGTACTGGGATGTCGCGCGGAAAAAATGTAGATTAATGTCATATTTATCAGGTCAAAAATGATTTCCAATCTCTTCTTCGCTGAAATTTCCGTTTGTGTATGCTGTGCGTGTGCATCATCCATGCCGGTAGCTCTCATTTAGAAGCGCGATCGATTCCAGCAACGGGGCCCGGTGATTTATTTGGGTGCATGCATTTGCATGTATTGCAACTTTAAATTGCAATTATTATGTGAAATTTAACTGTGTGGATTTCGATTTTCATAATAAGCTACAATCAATAAAAAATAGTGAAATTTTAAAAAATTGTCATTAATAGTATGTATTTTTTTAAAATTTCAAAAACTAAAGTACTGTTTACATTTAGTAAATATTACTATCTACAACTTATTGCTACGCATTGGTACAGGAATACGGAAAGAACATTGTCGCCTCAATAATTGCACCACTTTTGTATTTAGCTTAATCATGCGTAGAGGAAAAATTCGGCACAAGCTATAAGATTTTAAGGCTGCAAATGGGTAGTTAGCTTAGTAAGTAGTTAATAATGTTCTAAAAATATTTCCTTTTGAGCTGGAAATTTCAATGATACACTTTTACAAGGTTATTAATCTTATTGCTGTTATACAAAATACTTCATAGTATTGGCTTATTACAATTCGGTAAGATATATTTGAAGCACTGAAGTAATTAAAGACTTGCAGTACTCAAAACATAATGTGATTCTTTTAGTAATTTTGTACAGCTCTGTTAAACTGTTTGACATTTTATTGTCCACCGTATCAAAAGTAAACAAACTCGAGAAAAAAGCCGATTTTAAATCGGCCTGTCGTTTGGCGCCTACCTTCGTTTATCGTGTATGAATATAAAGTTAAATTGGCAAATTTCTCTTATTCACGAGTTCTCAGGAGCCAACGTAGATGTCACTAACGTAGCATCAAAGTAGGTAGTAGGATCAACTTATACTCGCACGTCATTATGTTTGAATCTTTTAGATTAAGAAGTAACCTATTTCGAAATTCTATTTTCTAAAAGATGGTGATTTTATTTTATCGCCATTATCATGAAAACTAAACAAAATTGTTAAAATAAATCTTTATTTTAGATTATCACTTATTTGGAAATTTGTCAATAAAATTCAGAACAAAGCTAACAGGGAAATATCTGAAAAAGATGATACCGCATTTCGAAGTTATGTATCTTGGGTACACTTGTTTCGAACTTTTAACAAAAACAAATAGCGTCTGTGAAATTAGTCCACAGACACCAAATGTTGGGCATTTGGAATTATAAGCAGAAATTTGCATTCTCAAAGAAATTGTGCACACAAACGATACTTTGTGGAATCTGTGCCACAAGAATTTTAACAAGAAAAGAAGCTATAATTGGTTTAGACCATTTATGTTATACTCTAAATCCTGGGGAGAAACGAATGTAATAAGTATATGATGCATAGTGTTGAATTCTGGCAGTTGATCTTTACATCAACAGGCCCGTCTATACTGCCCGAAAAAGTTTTAAAAAATATATAATTATAAACGGATATGATATGAATCGGTTTCTGAAGAATACTCCGATCAGTCTATTAAAATAATTTCGTAATTATTTCATAAGTTCAATGCTTCGAATACTCGTGCGACTCTTCATCAGGTGCTTTTTAAAGGAATTAACGCTTTGAGTGCGGCGTCAGTCTCTGGAGACTGACATATAAAATCTTCCTCAGTACAAATGCACTTATACAGTACAATTGCTACTTGAAGCACACAACGTGTTAATAGAACATTTTCACTTCTCTTTGAGAGTAATTAAAGAGAATATAGTGGTGAAGCGCTTTTTTATGTCGGATAACTATTGTCTCAAGTGTTTTCTCAGAAAACGTATAATTACTGAGTATTGATTCAAGGGGTTGACCTTGAGGTGACCCCTGTAAGTCGTTTTGTCCGCAAGTGAACCACATATTTGGAGGTTAAATTTCACCCTTATTCCATTTCCGGTATCAAAAATAGAATATTGCAATAAAAATATGAAGTGATCTCTAAAACTAAATCTGTGCATCTTGTGTTAGCACTGGAAAGGACGATCTTCATTTAATAAATAAGGAATTTAAATTTTTATATGGCAACTTTCTAAAGGAGTTGTCCAATTTTGCTAACTTTCTACCAGGGTGTTTAAATTTTACAGGAGTATCTGTGTGCCGAATTTCATGTATCTACTTCGAATTGTTTTCGTTTTAAAAGAAAAAAAAACGATTTTTACTTGATATAGCTAAAGATTTCATGTGGCAGCCCTATAAAGGAGTTGTCCAAATTGTCATACTTTCGTATTTAGCCTTTGATTTTTAATAAGGAACCTATCTACCAAATTCTATCCTCCAACTTAAAACGTTCTCAAGATAACGCGTGGACAGAGGACGCACCACCGACCTCTAATAAATGGACTGCTCAATTTGCTATTTCATTGGGGTCAGTTATCCAGGACACAGAATACTTATCGGAAACGAGAGGGAATGTAGTTCCATTACTTTTTGTTGTTCGGTGTCTTATGGGAAAAACTGAATTTATCTTAGACACAGAATACTTATCGGAAAAGAGGCATCAATATAAAAGTGGTGCCATTCAACTAAATGTAGGTTGAGTAACATGCTCAGTCCATATTTATATGTCAGTGGGACGGACAAAAAGACAGAAACGGGCAGACGAACAGACAAACCGCCATCCATTAAACGATTTTTTTCGCTCCCATTAAGGCAATATAGTTTATTACCATGTAAAATGAATATTTATATGCGTTACAAACGTTTGCTCACAGCTATATTACCCTACATCTAGGGTATATAAATGTGCCTGCAGTGGATTCGCAAAAGCTCATGTCATATTCGCAAACAGCAACCCCCAAAAATTATAATATTTGCCATTTCTTGGAATGTTCAAGACCCTTAGAAAAACCCTGCCCGCTATTTTGGAACCGCCATTTTGAGTCCCAAAAACCCAATTCCGTATTTTCATGACGATCGCAAAAACTTTAGCAAAAAATTTACATTTCCGCTTTTAAGAAATAAAAGTTTCATATGGCAGCCCTTTGAAGGGGTTGGTTGATTTGGTTCATTTTGCGTCAGGATATGTAGGTTTTGCTGAAGTACTTGTGTGCCGAATTTTATCTATCTACTTCGAAGCATTCTCGTTTTAGAAGGAAAATATCGATGTTTTAATTGATATAGCTAGAGGTTTCATATGGCAACGCTATGAAGAAGTTGTCCATACTGACCTATTTACAAACTTGATCTTTCAATTTTAATAAGGTATCTGTGTACCAATTTTCAAATCTCAAGCTTAAGGCGTTCTCGAGATAACTCGTAGACAGACAGACGGACATGTATTAAATGATTATTTTTCTTCTCGCATTAATGGCAATATGGTGTATAGAATACTGTGTATCATGAATATTTTTGTGCGTTACAAACATTTTTTTAAACTTATAATACTCTACATCTAGGGTATAAACAGGGGCTGGGGAATTTATCAGATTATTAAAGTGTTGTGAACTGCATTGATATGCGCTGTTAAGACAGGGAAGCTTTAATCAAGTATTTACTCAAATTCTATGATACGATTTTGATATAATAGATAAGGTAATTTTATAATATTTTTGATATTACCTTATTTAAATATCAGTTTACAAGCAACAACAAATATAAGGGATCCGCAACCATATCCGATACAGCGGATTCAATAATAAGGCCAATTTTTATGACAAAACGTCAAGTTGGCGTTTCTCTAAATACAGGGAAACTTTAAAATTTCCTTTGATCTGGATGCTGAATCTAGTAGAGAATTGGTTCAGCGAAATGTATTGGAGATCTACTATATAGATCAGATCGCTGAAGTCATATATTGATTAAGATGTAGGAATGGGAGTATTTCAAAAAGGGTAGGGTCAAACACTCAGTTATTGAACAGCTAGGAGCATTTCTATAAAAGAAAAGATTAAAAAATTACTGTCATTTTATAGAAAAGTAAAAAAAGGTATTATTTATCGACATTTGAAAAATCTTTATAATAAAAGAATTCAGTTATTGACCGCGTTTGCCGTTGTTATTGAACATCCGTTATTGAACAAAAGTAAAAAGTTGTGTTAAGTGAGCCACAATTGCTATTCTTGCGTTAATCTTGTATTTTTACGGACTTTTGCTTGATTTTTTTTTGATTCTTCAGATAAGTGCTTTTTCTCTTTCCGCAGTCTTTTACGCATGAGTTTAGCATCCTCATCAGCTTTGGCCCCTTTTTCTAAAGTAAGACGATGCCATTCATTTGAAGAGATACCGCAGGCATTCGCTTATTTTATCGTTTTCCATTTTTCTTAGGACTGCTGGGCAAGTAATACCCCAAACAGACGGCATACCCGAGTGATCATTATGATGTCAAAATTACGTAGCTCCCGGGCTACTCGTATGGAATTTTAAACAAATCGTAATACTTTGACGTCATAATAATGCTCATTCGAGTATGCTGTCTGTCTAGGGTATAAGATGTCGTTTAGTCCACGGGAAGAAGTGCTGGTCTGCTGTGCGCGCTGTGCTGCTGTACCAAGGTTGCTGCTAATTTATGAAGAAGACTGATATTCTTTCCATAGATTAAAAAGCATCAGGGTAGGATTTGGTTCACTGTCAGCGTTACCAAGTTTTTCAGACATAGCCCTGAAAATTTTTAATTTCTCTCCACCAACGGTTTAACAGAAACGTTTCTAAGTAATAGATAAAAAAAGCTTTGTCCTTTGGTGGAGCATCTGGCTCAGCAGTAGCATTTTCAGTCTGGCTAATGCACTTTGAATAATTTACAGCATCTGAATTCCAAGGGAAGATACCAGTACCACCGAATCCAGTTCTGAGAGTTTCTTGAAGATCGTTTTTCTCAAAAACCTTCTTGCAAGTTGTGTTTTATGCCCATCTACAAACAATATAGGAACATTATTTTTGGTTATATATCTCTATATCTACCTCCGTTAGTAGAAAATGTAACCATTGTTATTAATTATACCAGCTTTGGCATTTCCCGAATCTATTTCGTATACATTCTTTGAAACTACTCGGGTAAGGATTGCACTAAAGTGAGGACAACATAAATGCGCCTAAGATCCAAGAGTATCTAAAACGTACCCTCTTAAAATCTCTTCAACTTTATTAAACCATCCTCTAATGTTAAATGGTTTGCACTAAAATGTTAAGTTGAACGAAAGGTGAAAGGGCTGATATCTCGGGAACTAAACGGTATATCAGTATGTGTTTGGTCTTAAATGAAAGGGAAATGCAGCCGCTACGTGGTAGTACAATAAAATGTACTAGGTGCCGGACGAAGTGGTGTTCGAAAACGTAATTTAAAGGTAAGAAGGCAAATATCTCGGGAACTAGATGGGATATCGGTATCTGTTTGGTCTCAAATGAAAGGGAGATAAATTCTCTCTCGTGCCGCAACTACTACATTTTGTTGTAGTATAGTGTAGACGTCATCTACTCCTTCCGTTTCACACTGATGTTTTAACTAGATCTCGATATATCAGTTCTCTTACCTTTTAGCTGCACTTTTAACACCCCCTTGCCCTACAAATACTATATTCTATATACATGATAATTCATGTAGAGGTTAGTTCTATTTT
>QYTT01091839.1:7424-21440 GCA_006980735.1 Dasypogon diadema | reverse complement strand
GATCTCGTCCGTCCACCAGTAAACAGGACGTCTCGTTCCCCAACATCTCTTCCTCGGCACGGCCTCTCGGCAAGCCTGGTGGATTAGACTCATGGTAGAGTCCACCAACCTTTCGGCCCGCTCAAGAGGTGGCAAAGCCTCCGGTATCCCGTCCAAGGCTCGCTGACCGCGTGTTAGGGCCAGAGATAGTTTCCCGACATCCATCCTGGCAACGTTCCACCTGGGCGGGCCCTGTGGGCCCTGGGCTCGGGCCCGCGAGATATCACGCACGCGGAACGTGATATACATTTTACACTATCTTTCTCACATGCTGCGATTTTGATCACATCCTCGTCACATAAAGCTAGACGTCCAATTTCAGGTCGTCACATTTCTAGTTACTTTTGAGGTTATCTTCTAGGTTAAGCTTGGGCTTCCTATGGTTGTTTATCTTGAAGATATGTAATGTAATCTATTTACCGTTCGAGGGATATCAACGTAAACCACTGCCTTCGGGTCCCTTTTCGACCAACAGCTGCGGGTTTGCATCGGAGTGTCAAAGCAATTTCCTAACCTCGATGTTTTTTTGTTATTTCTAGCATTTATTTGTAGGTTACCTGTCACATGCTTCCTATAGACACCCCCCCCCATAAACGAATAACTCAGGCGAATAATACCGCAAAGTATTGCTCATCGAAAAATACCCTACACTTTGAAAGCATACAAACACACAAGATCCTCACTTCTAACGCGAACGTTCAAAGTAAAACATAATGTGAAATCAAAAATATAAAAGTCTATAATTATGTACTTCAATAGCATTAATAATAATAATAATAACAAAGTTTTATTTCATATCTAGCTTTACAATAATAATGTCAAATGAAACCTAGAATTCAAACAAATTTAAAAGAAAGAGTAAGCAAATTATAGAAACTGCACTGCGTAACATAAATTATCAAGCATATACATATACATATTTCTATCAAAATATTTCTGCCAAAATCGATAACGTTATATTTAAAAAAAATGAAAATTGTCAACCGAACTAATTCACTCAATAGTTCTTTTTGTGGGCATTTGATGGAAGTACTTTTCACTGAACATATTTGGAAAGTATACGCGAAACATGCTCAGATTTAATTCAATCGCTTTACCTATATTCACTGATAACACTGATAATAAGCCTCCGATATTTGAGTGCAGCAATAAGAAACTCATATAATCCATCCCAATTTTTTGTTTCAACAGATCAATTGCGTCATCACTGCGTTAGGAAACATTCACCGAAAATGGGACGTCGAAATTCTGTCAGCAATGGACAACGGCGCGGAAAGTGGACTAAATCTCTCTTTTCTTTTAGGTTGCACAGAGAATATTCCCATGTCGCTGATATTATGCACCAAGGATTTGCATTAAACCATAACAAATCGCTTCTGAAAATGAATAAAGGACGCATTTTACAGGAGAAAAACAGTCTGAGATATAACTATTTACGCCCAGATCATATTTGGGACTATCATAGAGGCTGTGTCTTATACTGCGCTGTGCTCTATCTATCCTTTTAGCATGCGACCATTTCGCCTCATGCTCTAAAATCACACTCATACACAACTTGGTTGACGCTATTATTAAGTAAAAGGTCATGTTTTCTGCTGAAATCTCTAACTCTTGATACCTGTCAATCCTATTTCTAACAGTTTCACATAAAAGATTTTTCTGATTTTGAGTAAGATTTCTGTCATGGCCAGAATTCTGAATTTAGTAAAGGCTCAAACCTCATAACGTGGTAACCGCCACAAACGCAATGTGTTATCGTCGTTTTACAGTAAAACCACGATAAAACCTTAGGCTCCTTAAGCCCATGCACCATAGCTCGTCAAAGCCGGCTAGCGTAATGCAATGTGCTCTGCCGTCTCAATACCCTCCAGGAACCTATCCTTTTGAGGTGATACCCAGACTTTCCGTCTCCAATAGTAAGTGAAACCAACCATCTGGGTATTCCTTTACCTTTTCTTACACTCAAAGGCATAATTCTTTTCTTGACCTTTTGGTAGGTTGTTATATTTTTCCACCGATTCTGATTTGTTTTTATGACCCACTTCTCCTACCTAAGCATATTTCCAGTTACCATTGCTCTATGCTGAGCTACCCGCTTGAGACTGATATATACGCGAAGACCGTCATTTTTAGCAGTCAACTTAATTTTTTTTCTTCGGCTAGACATTTAAATTTACTTCATCCACATTTTAGAGCTCTGGTAGGAGAGCGCTCCTTTCTCGTCCAGGATGCACGTCTAAGGACTTCTAGGTTACAAGTACAACGTGTGGAATAGCGTAGGGCTTTTAGGAGACATATTATTAGATATTTAAGTGGGATGCACTTGAGTTTAATTTAATTTGTTTAGGCTCATAAGATTTCTCTGATAATTTTTACTAAATGAAATATTTCCGAATTTATTTTCCATTCATATTACTACTGCTATCTACGGTACTTAGATATAAGATATCTTCAATCTTGTGTTGGTATTAAGGTAATTTGAAATTTCTAGATCAGGTCTTTCATTTTTGCCTGTCTCAATGATGGAATATTGTTCCATTTCTTGGAACTCTATAGCCGCCTCTGTTGGGCAACCAAGCAGAACAAATTTACCTCCTTGTACCTTGTAATGTTTCTGCCTGGTAAACCAGGCTTACACAGTAGTACAAATTTATTAATTTGAAGATTCCTTCAATGAGAGTGATCTGTCAATTATAAGAGCCTTGTGAAACCTTGCGATTATCCTGAGATTCTTAATCCTGTTCTTGAGTATCAAGAGTTCCCTAATCTCTTTTATATGATCCAGCATTTTCGTATGCTCATAATCAATTCCTGATGAATATCATGTACCGTTCGCATCCTGTGTGCAGTTTCCACTGTCATCTTTTTCACAAATAGATGCAGCTATAACAGCCTCAGGAGACTTTCTAGCAGAGCTGTGGCTGTGATGCCATCAGCGCTGTAATCCCTATGTACACTATCCTTTATAACCTTTTCAGTTGCCTCTTAACGGTTATCTAGAATAAGCTAGACCACCAGATTGCTGCAGCAAATGTCAGATTCGCTTTAGTTCACATACTTTTCTACATTGATGGAACGTCACCTTCACTTTTCTGATCTCCTCCTCCAACTTTATGTTTCCAAGTCAGCTTCGAATCTAGATATACAGCCAGGTATTTGGCCTTCCTAAAAATGTGGTTCTCAGATACAAAGAGCGTAAGTGGTTCAAATTCCAGACCCTTTGTCTTCCTCGCATTGACTCTGACAACCGCGTAGCCAATGACTAGAACTCTCCTACCTTCAGGTTTCGTGAGTACGTAATATAGGATCTATACAGGCCATAAATATTGCCATTTCCATATGACATGGCCAGCGTAGAAGCTTGAATAAAGTTTACAATAGCTGTTGCCATTAAAAACGTCTTACTTTCAAGCCTCTACACTGGTCATATACTACCAAAATGGCAATGTCCACCGGAGTAAACTTTACAAAGCACTTTTCATTTTTCTATACTGAATATTGTCGAAGGCACGCTTGATGTCCATCACAATGGAACAATGGACATCCTTTTGTCTGGTTTCGGTAGATTTGCCGTCTCGCAAAACAGGTTATAAATATTCCCCGCCATGGAACAATGGACCTCACACTGGTAAGGCAGATGAATCACAAGATGAAAAACAACAAAAGAAGTATAATCTAGATGTAAAGAAGAAAAGAATGTCATAAATATGTAGTAAATAGAAGGTCGCAACTAACCTTTAAAAACGCTTTAAAGAGTATATAACTATAATAAGATGTATGATGTGGGTTGGCTTTTGGTAATACTCCGATCAGTCTCTTTAAAATAATTTTAGCTCAACGTTTCGAATACTGGTGAGACTCTTCTTCAGAAGCTTTTTAGAGGAATTAATAGGATATTTCACTCTTCTTTGAGAGTAATTAAGGCAAAAGTTATAGCTAAAGACTGGAATATAATTTGCAGCTGTAACTTCTAGCAATATGTCGTAGGAGTAGCCTTGGATTTCTCACGTCAGAAAATAATTTTCATTGAAATTTCTTTAGAAAATGTCAGTAAATTATCAAAAAAATCGTAGATAACTATAATCAGCTGCAAGCTACAGCTGCACATTCTGTTTCAGCCTTAAGTCCCCCTTTTAGTGTAGCACAATTTTTCTTTCAAATACTTTATTCAAAAATGTGTAATTATTGGGTATTGATTCAAGCGGTTATTTTACCTTGATGTAACCCCTACAGGTCACTTTACTTTACTTTACTTTTAAGTGGACCACATATTCAAAGGTAAACTTTTACATGGAGAGAGCAAAAAAATTTTCCGCGGAACCTTTACTTTTCAAGATATTCCGCCAACCTTTACACTTTCTGTACTCTGTACAGATATTAAAAAAACATATATATTGTAAATATTTTTATGCAAAACAACTTTCTGGAACCCAAAGACTACGTACGATATATAATTTTGCGTCAGCTCTGGAAAGGAGGATTTTCATTTAATAAATAAGAAACTAAAAGTTTCATACGACAACCCTCTGAAACAGAGATGGAACAAAAGTGGAAAAAGCATTGATTAACAGAAATCGATCATCTCATCTAAGAAATAATCGACCACTCGATTAACCGCTGACAAATGTGGACAAAAAATGTGCTGCACATTTACGAAGCATTCTGACTAGAAACTATGGGGAATAGAGAAGCCTGATAAAAATTTTTTAGAGTTTTGTGACATTTGTCAGATCATATTGTAGTGTAATTTGAAAAACAATTTCAGAAATATGAGATTTAAAGCTATTTCTTTTCTAATTAGGAATTAAAAAATGCTGAAAAGATAAACAGAAAAAATTGGAAATTGCATTTTCGTATTATAATATTTCGGAATTAATTAGTGCCACCAAGTACAACTTTCTACGCGGTAAGATTTTTCGAGACTGTTTTTTGAAATGAAAAGTTCGGCAGTTATTATAACATTAAGCTAAAAACTGATATTTTGAAAATCTGAAAATCTTAGTTTTGATTCAAACTCTTTTTACAAGATGCTTTTATTTATAGCAAAATTCTACGCCGAGTTTATGGTTTTAAATGCAACGTTGTTACAAATTTCATTTCATCCGAACTCGTTACAAGGCTTTACCAAATTTTAATACCGTGATACATTGTTTCCATATTGCCCGATGTTCAAAATAATCCTTCACAAAGCATCGATTTTCCATCAATCTACGATTGTACAATTATTACAAAAATCGATTAGTTACGATACAATTAAATCGATTTAAACGATTAATCGATTCGTGAGTCACATCTCTACTCGTAGTTACTCAATTTGGTTCATTTTCAGCCGGTATTTTTTAATTTTGCTACAGTAACTGTGTGCTGAACTTTATCCATCTACCTCGAAGCGTTTTCGCTTTAGAAAAAAAGAGCTATTTTCTATTTAATATAGCTAAAGTTTTCATATGGCAACCCCATGGAAGAGTTGTCGAGTGAACAAACAGACACCTATAAAGCGACTTCTTTTCTTTTCCCAATAATGGCACTATAGTTTATTTCCATGTATCATGAATATTTTTATGCGTTACAAACGTTTGCTCAAAGCTATAATACCTTACAAGATATAAAAGATCCAGTCCTCTATCTTAGTATAGTATTTATAAGGAATCACAAATAAATAAAATACATATATTAATAATAGTTACTTACAATTAGAGGAAAAACACAAAAATATTACCTAACGCAGGACTCTAACCCACGACACTAATAAATGCATTCACATACGCCTCGACGTTCCCTTTAGAATGGATTCATAGACCCACAGATAAATATAGAAAATTATATAAGTAATATGCATTGACTTTAAAGTTTTTTTCCTGTTATTACCTTGATTAAAACCTCTTTATCTATGTGTACTTCCGTTTAAAATTATTTCCCAAGATACTTTTACCTTTAAACTTTTTAACAAATAGCATTTAATGTAAAATATTTTTTTATTTTCTTTATGAAATTCAGAAATTAACATTTCAATGACATTTTCCAAGCTTTTTTCCATAATTAAACCCACGATCACATGTCAGTTAACAATTATATATGCAGTCCAAGACTTCTGAATAACAGAATGAACTAATTGCCTCAACCACTGAAATGAAAAATATGGAGAGAGTGCATCATATAAATCTCCAGATTGGTGGCACCAATTTTACTGTTGTCTCATACTTTCTCTATCGCTCTTAAAGTTACCATTACAGACAATATATAGAAAATAGACGGTGCTATACAAGGTGAAACTGTTTTTTGCATCCTTGGAAATGCGCCAAAATTTTAATTCAAATTGCACCACTACTTAAAATACAGTAACTTCAGGTCTGTTAAAATATATTGTCGAAAACAAACAAAACAAATATTTTTAGAACATTATCAATTATTTTCTAAATGAATTATCCATTTGCGGACTGGAAATCTTACCATAACTGTTGAAATTTTTCTGTACGTATGATTAAGGTAAATCTAAAAGTGGTGCAATTCTTGAGGCGACAATGCTGTATTTTTATCTCAGTGGCCTTAACTGTAGCAGATAAAAATTGCAGAGTCATAATTGTATTTCATAATTCTTTTACTGGAACTATTTGCATTAACACGAAAGTGGACTACTACATGTAGTTATTAGTGAATCTAATGTTTTTTCACTTATGATGTGCGTATTTCGCAATAAATATCCATTTCATTCAACTTTTCATGAAGTATTTGAATCTGTCCAAAGTAGTAAATCAAGAAGTAAGTAGCAACGATATACTTTTTCCGCTTTCGTGTATTTAAATACCAATCGAGGAAGAAGTCATTTGTTGCATGCAATTTACCCTGTCAAAGTCACAGCTAATTTTCCATAAAACTGTCACGTTTCATAAGGAATACTTTAAGGTAATTTCGACAAACTAAAACGGTTTGTTTTCGTTCATTTTCTTTGCAATATTCCACTCAAGTCAAAAAGTTAGTCAAGTGAATGGCGTATAGACATTCACTTTAGATGAAGAGGAATGTTTTAAAGATGCACATCTAAAGTACTAACGAGGAAAGATTTTGGTGTGGCCGGCTCCGAATTTCTTGAAAATTTTATGATATAGAGAACTGAAACATATTCGATGTGTATATTTTTATCTAATCTGTACAGATTTAAGGGGATGAAACGCACAGTCAAAGTGGCATAAATGCCCAAATTTGGGTAGAAATAATTTTTCATTTCACGCGCTATGCAGTTAATATTCAAAATTCTACCTGCATTTAGTAGAAGACGCCCTAAAATAAAAGCTAGCAAAACTCTCTTCTAATAAATGGCAAAAAACTATCAAAAGTGTCTATTGCTAATGTTTTCAGACTTACTTCGCCGTATTGTAGATCGTAATTAAACTTGGAAAAACCCTTCAAATAGTATTTTTGCGTTTTTTCAAGCATTGGACCGTCTAAAACATACCTGAGAGATTCTACATGGTTATTAATATGATTAGGTTTGATTCCCTATCAGTTTATATACTGACGTAGTGTTAATTGTTGTGAAGTAAAATAATGAAGTGAAATATGGATATAACCGAAGTCTAAGCCTATACTTAAACTACGATATGAATCACCCGTAGCTAAAGAATATAATGTCGCCGCTAATATAATACTGACGGTATAGCATTTCTCCATTAATATCTTGTTTTACAAAACATAGACCAATCATCATCTTTTCTAGTAGTTCCTGAAAGTTACTTGTTGACATCCTTGCACAATTTTTTGAAAAAAAACACCGCTGTCTATTCTAACTTCTTATAAAATATTAGAATGCCTTACGAAGAGATCCCAGATCCACTGCTTCCGCTTTTTCCATTTTTGTGAGAAATTGCAATTTTTGCAGAAGCAACAACCGCAGTATATTACACCGACGACGACATATTCCTACTGATATGAAGTTGTGCTTCTTGATTTTGTGTGAACAGAAAGTAGCATGAGACATGTAGCCTGCCTTGCTTGCACCTTATAGTATGCGCCATCGCATATACCATGAAGGATGTTTACAAAAACGATGCAACACATAATTCATTTAACTTGAAGATTTGGCCAAGCTAATTGACCTGACAACATCCTCAGACTACGTTTCCTTCACCGTACTTAGTTATCTAGACACTAAACTTATTACTTTATCGTCCCTTATTTCCAAGCCCTACGAATTTATTCCATCCGAATTCTTGACGTTAAATTTAGATTGCAAGTACTTTTTTGATTAACTATAATGCAATTTATGTAATGAAATACATACCTACAGAAAGTAATCAGTACCACTTTTTCTATAATTACTTTTAGTTCAATTAGTTTTCACAATTACAGAGTAATTTAATATATTTGGCTTTTCAATTACAAATAGAGCAATTGTAGTTGAACAAGTTTCAGTTATAATTACTTGTATTTGAGTTTTTTTTATACCTAATTACAAATACTTGTAACTATAATTAACCCTGTAATTAATTAATTATTTCTAAATCTGCGCTGTTATGCCATGCACATTCTTGTCAGAAAGCAAAATAGGGATGGGAGAAGGCTAGGATTAGGATGCGGAGTGAAAGTGTCAGTGCACACTCTGCTTAAATAGCTACGACTTATTAGTCGACTTGAGAAACAAAAAATGGTAGTCTATTTCGCATTTGTACATTTTTACTCAAAGATTGTTGAAACTGTATCCTAAATAATATGTAATCAAAGGCTGTTTTATAATTTCTAATAGCAATTATTGTTTCTGCAATAGTTTTCTAATTAAAACTAATTGCACAGTTTTAGAATTATTAACTCCAATTACTTTAAATTTTTTTTTAAATATTTACAGCAATTTATTGAATTAGTTTCATTTTTTGCCAGGAACAAAACTAAGAATCTTTGACTTTTAGTACCTCAGTATACAAAAACAGATTTGAAGCCGTCTTTTTGTTTATTCATTTAAAGCGCAGCAGCAAAATATATGAAAATGTAAAAACTTGCAACAACAATGACTTATGAAATTTACTAGAGTAACAACAACATAATAACGTAAGGCAACGTAATATTTAGGTTTTTTTTTGTTTTGTTTTAAATACTTATGAAAACCGATGGTTTTCGAGAAAAAAATGAATCGGTTGTTCAACCCATCGTAACAGATCTCATAAAGATTTATAAATACGAATATTTCTCTAATAAAGTACGAGTATGATACAACTACAAAGAAAGCGTTATATAATTAGTCTGCCAAAATGCGATAATAATGACAGCTGGATATTATAGGAGGACAGTTGACCTCATCCTATAAACTGTTAAATAGTGACAAACACACTCTACCACCAACTTTACCTTTAAAAGTGTAAAGAGTTATGTAAAGAGACAATTGCCGCGGACAGTTCTAAACCTGGTGAATATGGTCTGGTATATTTTTTCCGAATTTCGCTTAAAAGAGTAATAATAAAATAAGATATTGCATTATTACAGTCTGAGACAAACTGTGAGTAAAAATGTGCAACATTAAAATTAAAATTCTTAACTTTGAACATGAGAAACATTAAGACAAAAATCAGCCTTCTAATCTTTAATTACTAAAGTTTATCATCATTTACTGCTTTTCTCAATACTCAAGTTTCTATCTAAGAAGGAACATAATTACATAATCTAATTACAATTTTTCCAAGAATTCAATTGTACACTAGTGAAATGGAACATAATTCGTTTGCTGCTGTGGCAGACGTAGATTATCTGAATCATGCTCCGTCTGTAAACTATCAAAAAATAACAACACATCACAGCGCAGTGAAGTGACTCACCTGAATAGGTAGAAGATGAATCGATTATTACTTCACAATTATAAAATAACAATTGGGCGGAAAGCAGTCTGCAGCACGTGGGTTGCGTAAAAGTGTTAACCATTCAAGGCTGGGTTAGCATTTCTTCAACTTTACGTGGGTTGTTAACTGAACCTCATAAAAGGAGATTTTTATCTCTTTGGTTTGGTTATGCTGCTTAATTATTTTTCGGCCGTATATGTCGATTGATTCTTCTGTTTATAACTTTTTCCATATTTTAATTAGGTAAAAGGTTGAAGAAACTAATGTAAAAGGCCGACTAATACTCTGCTTCAAGTTTAAAGGTAAGAATCATTTTGAAGAAATTTTGCTCTTTGAAAAAACTGTAACAATTTTGACCACAAAGTAAGCGTAAAATTAGAAAATTTCCGCAGTATAACCTTGAAAAGCAGCCATTCTGATAGAAGACGAGATGTGTAATTGAGGTATTAATTGGAGCGAATTTAGAATCCATTCTTTACATGAATGGTATTCTTCAAAATTAAATTTTTCAAATACTAGATCTTTATTTACTATGTTTTAAACAAAACCCCGAAAGTCTTCATCAATAGAACCCGCGTAAAATTTTTATAGGTGGCGCGAAAGGGAGTGCAAACCAGTTCTTCGCAATTATTCATAAAAATAGGCCAAGTGCGAGTCGGATTCGCGCACGAAGGGTTCCGTACCATCATCTATAAAAACGGCAAAAAAATCATGTCTGTTGTATGGGAGCCCCCCTTAAATATTTATTTTATTCTGTCTTTTAGTATTTGTTGTTATAGCGGCAACAGAAATACATCATCTGTGAACATTTCAACTGTCTAGCTATCACGGTTCATGAGATACAGCCTGGTGACAGACGGACGGACGGACGGACGGACAGCGGAGCCTTAGTAATAGGGTCCCGTTTTTTACCCTTTCGGTACGGAACCCTAAAAACGATCAATCATTCAAGAAAAATGGTTAGTATCAAATTGTAACTTCTATAATTTGCAATAAGAAGGGTTCTTTGGTTTTTTCTCGTAGAACTAAACGTTTTAAAGACACAGGCTGAATCAAGTGTAAGATGCATAGAAACATTTTCACTGTCGAAAAATCTTTTAAAAGTATATAAATATATTGTAAATACAAATAAAAAAAGAGTTAAGTACACTACTGTTTTTTGTATTCTGCCCTGCATATCTTCCGTGCCCTTATATGGCAATAGTATCTTTCGCTCGCTCTAGTCAATTTTTGGATGATTTTAGTATACCTATAAGAAGTTTTCATATTATAGTAAATCGATGTATTATTATTTCATTTTATTATTTAAGAATTTCTGTGAGATCTCGAGAAATAGTGCTAAATGCAAATAACTTGTTTTATTTGTTCTCTTCCTCTATCGATTGGAAAATCGAATACAAACTTAACGTGGGATATATGTTTATGTAGGATCGTTCAAGAGATATTGAAGCAGCTCTCGGGTCCTTTTTTGACCCTCTGCCAAGAGCCATCTTAGCTGGTTCGCGTCAAAGAATTCCTAGGCAATTCTCTAATCTCGCGGTCTCTTGTTATTTCGGGCATTTGTTTCTAGGTTAACTATCCCATGACTGTGACCTGCATGTAATTTCCAAAGCTACCGTGCCCAGTAGTCAGAGAACCAACTGAGTGTTCCCCGCTTCATGCTTAGAACTTTTCTTCTGATCGTTACACACGAAAACCTCTTCACTTTTTTAGCCTGTCGGCAAGTTGTCAAATTTCTCCACCGATTTTAGTGCTTTGTGACCCATTTCCTACTTATGTCATTCACCATTCCTCCCCCAATTGCGGAATATGGTTCTGGACCTTACAACTTCATAGCCGAACGTGGAACACTTTGTGACACGCGAGTAAAGAAAAAAAGAAAATAGAATGCCTGAATGGAGGGAAAAATAGAATGTTTGCGTAATGTTACTTTCGTTGAAGTGCATATTGACTGTCGTTAAAAGTATGGTCGGGTAAAATTAGTCAATTAAGCAATAACCAATAAATTTACGTTTAAGAACTCTTTTGGCCAGAACTGAGAAGCTTGACGTACTTCCCACGTACGCAACCGACACACTGGCTATCTGAAGAAGGGGCGAAATCAATATGTTTTGGGCCGCCACATGGTTTTCACGAGTCTATGACTCATAAATTTATGTTTCCACCGCAGAAAATGAAGAACACAACTTTTGCTTTTGTATAAGGATAATACGTTGTAAAATGTATTTTTTTTCTAACTCATAACAAAATTCTCACTAAAACGTTCAATAGTTAATTTTCTGATTTTACGCACTCTCAACAATTTTCAACACTATGATATTAGCGCAGAAGGCAGTATACATCGCGATATGAAATTTATAACAATTTATTATCTTTTTATATTTTGTGGTTGTACTTTCCTTGCCGTTTTATTCTTCAGGCGAACTTTTCCCTCCATATCGTCTCCTTACGATCCTTGCTTCTTCTCATCCTCCTAATACTGGCGTTGTCTTTCTTACTTAGCACGGGACTTCACTACTTCCGCTTCTCTGGGGCAATTTGCACAGCAATTCTCCTCGAAGATTGTTTCACCGACTAATACATTTCACATACAAAGGCGCTAGTTTTATAAAAAAAAAATTATCCCCTGATTACAACATTGTTTCTAAACGGTTTAAAAGTTTTTAATAAAAATTTAATTTTTTTAATATTTTTGATTCAATTCCCTTTTATTTGCTACAGGCCGAAAAATTGTAACTTCTCGATTTCCTCGAAGATTTTGGGAAACTAAAAATTTTGACAACTTTGGACTTGCTCTACTTTCTAAATAAACGGCTCACATATTAGTTTAAAAATGTGATAGGTTAGATTGTAAGTTTTCCAAGATCCCATCCAGGCGAGTTTTTACTTAGACTTCTTTAAATTTATTATTTTTCAAGATAAGTATTGCTTTTTACTCCAAAATTTTCTTCTCGGTAAAATTAGTATGCACGGCCCGGTTTGGTTTGACATTCTCGTTACAATTATATGTAAGTCATTTTAGATTCCTAATTCTATACTATTATATTCAATTTCAGTTAATATATATTTAATGCCTCAAACCTAGGATCTACTCCTACAAGGTGTTTTCCAGGGAGCTGCAGCAACGAGAGTATAAGTTTGAAGGTGATCCAATTATCTGATTTTTTTCGATTCATAATTCATAACTAGCGTGAAATGCTTGGCAGCGAAATGACAGTGGATGTCTTCGAATCAGTGTTGCCGAAGATACTCCGATCGGAGTATTTGTACTCGGACACTTCATACTCCGATACTCCTCAGACAGAAATTTTACTCCCCAATAAAATACATAGCATAAATCTTTTTTTCGTCCTAAATAAATTAATTTTGAAGCACATTTTATTATTTTTCCTTTCAAAGGTATAAGGAAATCCAAATTAAAAAGAAGTCGATCGATTGGGGAGCAGTTTATTTTATCAGTACTTTGCCTTCCACATAGTAGCGCCAATGTTGAAAGAATATTTTCTCGTCTTAACATAATAAAAAATAAAAAGAGAAATCTGCTGCACACTGAGACTGTAAGTTCAATAATGTCTGCCAAAGGATTGTTATCTAATACCGACGCTGCTTGTTGGTTACCAACAAAGGACTTATTAAAAAATACCATAAATATTAAAAAGTAAATAATACTTTATCAAAGAGTATAATACATAAAATTAAAATGTAGTTTCTTATTTACAAACAGTTGTGTTTTGAAGAGTTTTTTCTTTTAATAAATTTTGTTATAAAAACACTTCTTTTTCATTCATTTTGTTGATACTCCCTCAGAAAGGAAAATACTCCCCTGAAAAGGCAAATTTTACTCCTCATAAAAATAACAAAACGGCATCACTGCTTCGAATCCCTACATGGATTGGCGAATCATGCGTCTCGGAGCTGACGATGCAAATTGTCCGGTAAAAATTTCAATTTTCCACAAAAGCAGGCCTGGCTTAGGCACTCCGGATCAGTGGGATTTTAAAGGAAAAGCTTCTGCAGCATCATACTGAGGATACCAAAGGACTCTGAAACAACATATATGTAGTCCGATCCTAGTATTCGTTAGCTGAAAGGATGGAAAAGAGCACTTGATGGGACTCAAGTTTCAAAAATCAAAATTTAAAAATTTTTCCACTGG
>QYTT01091836.1:0-14613 GCA_006980735.1 Dasypogon diadema | reverse complement strand
ATTTGGCGTAATTTACCTATCGGTTATTGCCTATGAGAATAAAAATATATAAGAAATGAAAAGACTTATTAAATTTTTACTGTCTTTTACTAATTTTTGAGGGGATTCACCATTTTCCTCTTATACCTTACAATTGTGGTAGGTTGCATTTATTTTTATCATCAATATCAAAAGGCAAAAAGTAAGTAAATTCCATTAAAACGAATGCTGAAAATTAATGTGTAATAAAATCTCAATATCATGATAAATAATTTGGCTTTTTACAAAAAACAATGCAATCATTAAACAGACCTAACAGGTTAATTTAATAAACCAACGAATCAACGTGGCGTAATTGAGACTACCTAGACAAGTTTTATTTAAAACACGAAAGGTCAACAAACTGCTTACTTTCGTCAACTCTTACTACAAAATTAACACTTAATCGTCAGAAAACGGAGAATTCCGTCTTTTCCGATTTATGCGTTATCTGTGGGAAACGGAAGTTTTATTCTTATGTCTCGTTACGTTCGATTTCTGAGTATACGAAACCTTACGTTACGTACGGTTATGAAAAAACAGTACAGAGTTGTCATACATTAACTGGGTTAAATTAACCCGGTTATTTTACAGAGTTATTAAGCTGACTGGGATATTTAAGTCTTCTACGGGAAAATAGATGGCGCTTATTGAAAGTTGATTTTGCTCATCATAGAAATTAAAATAAACACAAATAATGTAAATAAAACTGATATTAAAATATATTTCAAGTTAATAACGGCCTTTGGTTATTTCGGGTTTGCTTAAAAAAAAGAAAAACAAACGAAGAAGAATTAATTCTGCACTCCATGGATTCCAACCGTTTTTTTTAACTTTCATAACTCAGATGCAGTTATAAAAGCTCAAAAGGACGGTTAGAATTCATGAAGTGCACAGTTTACTCTTCTTCTTCTTCTTTAAATTTATCTTAATATCAGTTTTATTTACATTTGGGTTTATCTTAATTACTATGGAGCATAAATTCAACTTTTAAACACAAAAGCTTTCAATAAGCGCCATCTATTTTTCCGTAGAAGACTTCAAGCTTATTAACTCTGTAAAATAATCGAGTTACCCAGTTAATGTATGACAACTCTGTACTCTGCTGCCGAAAAAAAACGCAGCTATTATAAGCTTAATCAAGACGTGTCATAATCAAGTTAGAAGCTTCCTCTTTCATTGTATAAAATTTATTATGTAAATAATTCACACTACATCTTCTGGTATAATGAAGAAAAAAAAACATACTCGAAAACTATATTGCTTGTTGAAATAATAAACGTAAGAATTTCATGAAATTTAAGCGAAATATAAATATTTGGAATTCTTAACACACTTAACACGTTGCGGACCAGCAATATTTCAACAGTGTGAAAACAAGAATGCTCGAGTATGGTACGCAATGTGTTAAATTCTACCAAATTCCAAGACATGAGATGAGTACTTTTACATTTTTGTGGGTATTTAATCCCATAGGTGATTAAAATTTCAATGGGGTAAACTGTTTAAACAGTTGAAAACTGCCGATCAAAGAATGTCGGAGAATTTTCTTTCTGCTGTGCTATACTTCAATAGCATTCATTTTTACAACACTGACAATAATTTCTCATACTAAATATTCCGAAAAAAATGTCTATTTGAGAATGGAAAAATGGTTCAAGTTAATACATATATATTTTTGTGTAAAAAAAAAAAGAATATTTCCATTGTTTTAGAAAATTTCCCGTAATTTTTATGACTCAGCTTCACCAATGTATTCATCAATTCTTATTTGATTTAAATTTGTAATTTTGCTAATTTCATTTAGTTAATTCTTTTTTTTATATAATATTGCCTAAGGCCGTGGCTACATTACAGCCGACCAAACCAGACAAGATAAGGCTAATAAAAACAAACAGATAACATGTAACACAGCAGTTTTCCTTAAACAGAAACTCAATTTTGAGGGAAGAGAAATTTGAGTGTTACTTTGCTCTAATAAAATTGTAAAAAATTATTATAAAAATGATGAAAATTGCATGGAGACAATTCGTAAAATTTGATCGCCATGAAGCCTTTTTCATTTAGCTTTTTATGAATTTTATCGATAAATGTTGTTTAACGAGAAAAAAAAGAGCAGAGCAGAGTAGCGCAGCTCAGATTAAATAACAGCCTAAAAAGAATTGAAAATGGCAGTCGATTCATTGAACACCCGAATTGAAAAATTTTGAACTGTGCTACGTCAAAAAAATTTGCTCCATTTTACACCAAAATTATTAACATTTTACAATCAGTTGATGAGTTCAGGTGACCAAATCCTACTTAAAAGGAAGAACGAAAAATCATGGGGATTCTCACTCTAGGGTAGGTTTATTGAACAAAATTCAGTTGACTACAAAGTAAAAAAGAGTTCAGAAAAATAACTTTATTGAACATGTTTTCTGAACTTTTTCGCTCTAGAGCTATCTGGAGCAATTCGTTGAACAGACCTACTCAATTTGAAATTTGGTGATGTAAAGTTGAAATGAAAATAATCGCGGGGCATTTCTTTTTTATTATATATCACGACATTCCATTCTGGTTACAGTAGAAATATTTTGCATCCTGCAACATTTTTAACAGTTCAATTTAAATAATTGACACTGAAAGAAGGAATTTAAACCCTATTAATACGAAAAAATACAAAGTATTAAAACATTTTCAATAAATTATTAGTAATTTGTTTTTGTCATGCATAAAAAATTATTCTCAATCTTTTTTTAAAAAAAGGAAATAATGTCTTGTAGAATTTCTTTGCAGAACTCTTCTTTCTTGTTTCTAGTTTATAATTATACTCTCACATATCAAAAAAAAAAATAAATAATGTAAGTGTAATTAAATAAAATGAATATCCTTTTTGACTTTTAAAATAAAATGAAGTGGTTTATTAAAAATAGAATGGTCTGAGAAAAAATTCTCGTCACGTGTCGTATATAGAGAAAACAGTTTTTTATTAAATACTAAAATGCTTCACGTCAGAATAATCTGAAAACAAAATGGATTGACCACAAGATGGGTCAAGATGGTTAAAAATCAATTACGTCTTGAGTATTTTAACGATACTTTTTCTTCTTTTACAAAACTTTTCCGATTCACTCAATTAGCAGCCATAAATTCCTTTTTCAACAAATACACAAAACTTCGTAAAGATTGCATAACTTAAGAATATATTCCACGTAAATAATTTTAATAGAAATCAAAGTTTTCTACTTCTTCTGTTGTGCAAAATAAATTATACATGTATGGAAAGGTAAATATGGTCATACCGACATATTGTTCAACAATTACTGACCTATTTTCTGCCGAAAACACACACAAGCATATTTTTCTCACTAAACAAATTGAATAAAGTCGTCTTAACACAAAGGTGACGAAAGTTATATAATAAAAAAACCCCCAGTGTGAGCAATTTTAATATCGTAATTACAGATCCATTAATTTTACAATGGAAAGAAAAAAATTACGAGTCTTCTTTTACTTCCTACCGCTTGGTAATTTATTTCCCCAAGATTGAGAATGATCTTATTGTACATATAGTACCCACTGAAATTAAAACGCAAACATCTATAAATAATTAAAACGCTACCGGTAATACGATGTAGGTTAACACCTCCACTATATACTTTTAAAATTTACATTCGACAAAATGGAAAATTTTTTTTGGAAACAAACACTCCAAAATCGAATACCATACGAGCCCTGTAGAAGGCAATAAAATTTCACTCAGATCTCGAAAAAATGTTAATGTTGAACATTCTGTTGACATAAAGAACTCTAAAGGCGCATTTTCATAAGCTCACAATTACTCTTTTAAGGTAAACACAAGAAGATAATTCACACGCCAAAAGAGGCTCTAGAATTTATGCCCACGCAGGACAAACATAGAAGGTCCACGAGAAAAGGTGATCTAATGACATAGATCTGCGGACTCTTTACCGCTTTGGTAATTGCTCCACCCACAATCGTGTAATTTAATGGTTCTTTATGGAAAAAAACATGTAAACAAAAACATATCATACGATGACATTAACAACCCACTAGTTGGTATTTACCTTTTACGATTAACAATATTATCACACAAAATATTTAAGAGAAACTATCTCGTAGAACATTTTTTTGCTTTCGTACTCCTTTCGAACATGAATAGTTAAGAATTTCAATGCACTTCTTACTACAATCATTGAAATTTTTTTCAGATAAGGAAAACAGTGTACAGTAAGTGTAATTAAAATTAAACGTTGACAAATTAAAAAACAACAATCAATACAGATACTATTTTTATAATTAGTTTCAAGAAACAGTTAACTACCTCGACAGTACTACGATACGTTCTCCAAAGAGTTAATATATATATACAAAATTGCTTGTCCACTTCTGATGTTTACGGCTGGAGATCTAAAGAATAACTGAAAGTTTTCGAGAGTATCTTAGAACCAAAGATCTTTTGTTGCTTTACTTTACACATAGCCCCGCTGATGACACGGCAACCTTGTCGTTGCTCCAAGTCCAACTTCTCAGACTCACGAGCTTTATCTCAGGCATCACCGAATAACCGGTAAGGTGATAGCATCACATAGAAATAAATGTGGCATTCATTTAACTTGATTTTAATCCATGGAAAAATTTATGATCTTGTTTAGGATAGATATACCTTTCCTAAATGGTATACTTAGGAGAGGATGTTATGGCATAATCAAAATCAATAAATTACCGCACGGTTTTCGTCATCCTTTTGCCATCGAATTTACGTTGTCTATTCGTATTGCCGGACTTTTAATTAGACACAGTCTCCTAGGCACTTCTCAAACATGGAACCGACGAGTGTCTATGGGGATATGAAGTCATATGCCTATAGAATCGCCATAGACCTATTACTTATTGGAAATTCCTTAGGGAATCATTTGGCTCGAGAAAACAAATATAAACAGATTGGAGGTACTTTTATTACGTTCATGTCCATAAATGAAACTGCTTAATTAAAACTACATGAACGTGAGAAATGCAAGCTCCCAAAGCAACCATTTCTTGAAAATGTGTGTAAAATCCTCACAATTGGATTGGTAGTTGAAAGTGACCCGGGCGATTAATCTACCAATAAATACTAGTGATGTGATGACTTTTTCATTAATCACGCTGGCAATACGGCGCCTGCACAACTCCTACCCAACGTAAGAACCGGCTTCTTGAGTGAAACGACTCTTACTTTGGAAGAAATTAATCTGAAGAAATCTTATTTTTGTACATTGACAATTTATTATTATTCTAAAAAATGCAAACTAGTATCAATCTTACGAGAATGATGTGATAAATGAGGTTTCGTTATTTTTAATGTTCGGAAAATATTTTAATAACTAGACCAAATAGAATTATAGAATTAGAAAAAGAAAAATCTCTGCGAACACAAACAAGATGCATTTTTTTCCAAACCATTTTTATTATAGATTTTCGGCGGATATCTCTCAATTTCATACCTTTCTCTTCTTACTCATAAAAATATTTAAATTTTAAAATAAACCCTCCTTCGGTCCGAATACATAATTTACCTTGGGAAGACACTTTTTAAAAAACACGCGGGTAATCATTTCATTAAATATTTCTTTCGATATGCTTCCGCAGTGGTTCCCAACTTACTTTCTCTAATAACTGACTTGGAAGATGTTTTCTGATGTAGTGGACCATTAACCTGATATCCAGACTTTTGTTTTTGCAAAAAAGAACATTTACACGACTCGAACAGCTAGATATTTTTTTGTCAGCGGAAATGAATTTGTGTTACGTTTTGTTTTCACCAAGTTTACTTACTATTCTAGATACTACAAAAGTTACCTTCACCGAATTTTTTTAATACTTTCATTTTTATAGATGCCAATCTAGCTTAGAGTAATTAGAACGAGCATTTAATTAACTGCACTTGTATCTCTTATAAAACTAATAATTATAATAAGTCCCAAGTTAACCCACCGTCCTTTTGGTAAAAGTTTTTTAACATTAACACTTTAACAGCCATAATTAGTATAAAAGCTTTCGTGAGAGAATTACACGTTAAAATACATTTGGCGTAAGAGAGCTTTTAGGTGTCAACAGTCTTTTCATGTACATCTCTTTGAAAAATGTCGCATTAACATTTTGACTGTCATGTGACGCATAAAAGATCTCTCATGCCAAATACATTTTAGCAAATACTTCTCTCACAAAAGCTTTTTATGCTAATTGTATGGTTTTTCGTAAAAACAACATGAGACCCACGAGATGACGTTAACCGTCGACTCAGCCAAACATAAGCAAAGATGAGCAGAAGAACGGTAGCTCTATTGCGAGTCTTCGGTTCGTCCAAAGCCAAGCAGTTAATCATTGCTCCCACATCAATTCTGAGGATCACGCATTACGGAGACAGTTTAGGAAATATCGGTGTGCTTAAATCGGCAAACAACCCGCCAAATAAGATATTCGGAGGCCTTCGAAGCACAAAAGAATTTTTATAATAATCGACCCAGTGTTGTTGGTGTCAATTTGACGGAGTACGTCCCGTGTCGGTATTTATTGTTACTTCAATAAAAGTGCAATCTACTACTATCACCTTTGATAATGGAAAGTTGAACTGTAATGATACACCTTCACTTCCGTCCAGGTTCACGAACACAACAATATCGAGGAGCAAATACAGAGTACCCCACTCTTTTCCGCAAACACTGGCTATACTATCAGTTGTAAAAATGGAACACCGCCATTTTCCAATAGATGGCGACATTTTTGCAGAAGCAAAATGCACAGCATTGTCCACATTAAGCATAATCCGAGAAAAGGACTTTAGGCTTATTAACAACGAGTAAGCAACATAAAGTATCGGTACTCTAGAGCACACACGTAACGTTAATTGTATTTCTCTCTTTTATCGTTATTTTAAAAGGTAGTATTCTAATGAAATATTCTTTTCAAATGCTTGAAGAAGAACAGAAATCGGTCTCTTGAAATTACTCTAAATTCTAGAACATTTAGTGTATGGTAACCTTTATGAATAGTTAAACACAACAACAACACGATTTTTTGTGCACTGTATTTTAAAAAGTATTAAAACAAGGAATACTTACTTTTTAAATCCAACGGAGGCAATGCTGGTTTTGCTGCTGAATGAAGTAAACATGGTCGTCCTATTCTTGAAGCAGTTAGAGTCTTAGCAGTACTATCTTTTTCATTCTGCGAATTTTTTCTTTCAGATGATTCTATAGGTTTTGCACCGTCCGTACCTTCATCCATTACTGTAAAAAGGAAAAGAAATAAAATTTGTAGCAAAACAAACTTAAAGTAATTCAAATTAGTAAAAATGGAGACCACACAAAGTATTCGACCTTGTTACAAATTTCGTTCAAAATTAATTTCAATAAAAAAAACTAGAATATTTTGAATTTCATAGATAGAATTACTATAGACTTAAAATTGTTATTTTATAACGCAATCTAGTACTTCTATTGGTCTATTAGTTAATTTAATTTTGTCGCTTCTATAACAATAATTATAATGACTTATTGGAATGATTGCAGAGATTATGCTACGTTGTCCGTACAGAAAAAAATGTAAATAGAATTATTGAACCTCAATTCCTATGCAACAGATATACAATTCAAATTTAAAACTAAGTAGATAAAGTAACAAAGTAGAAAAAATTGCCTAAAAGCAAGACCACGAGACGCGCTCCCTTCTTCAGGATTAATTTAAAGATTTCTTAATAAAAATACATAACGTAAAAGCTCATTAAAAGCAACTAAAATATTCGACGACAAACCGAATCAAGCACTGAGAAGATTACGTAACCAAAAGTAAAATGTGGAACGTTTAGAGCCTTAGCTAATCTTGCCCACATCTGCAACGACAACAAACGTGAGCTTGGCCAGAGCTGTCACGTACATCCATAAATTTTGGCGATCATGACCCCTTACGTGACAGCAGCAGGAAAATTTAAAGTTCAAATTCCAGACTTTTAACAGAATCTGCTTAGCTAAGTTTATTATTGCCCAGCATTATCGTGGGTAAAAAATTAGAATCCATCCCATTTCTAAAAGTGGCTTAACATTTTGATATGCTTAGATTATTCTGAATAAACCATTGCTGCACACGTCCAATATCCTCGACTTATGCAGTCCTCCATTAAACTTACTGGTCTGCTTAAGTAAAGCTGGACGTTATGTGCATATAAATGAATAAAGGCATCATAAATTACATCAACCAAACCATTAATGTACAAGCTAAATAGGACCGGTTCAAGGATTGATCCCTGCGGTACGCCGGGAATGATCAGACGAAGGCTTGAGAAAGTATCTTGAACTTTTACAGCCTGATTACGTGAGGCAATCAGTAAAAGACAATGCAAAACTTTAATGAAATCTAGAAGAACTAGAACACTTAGTTGATTCTTGTATCATGCTTCGTGAATTTCGGATGTGAAATGTGTGAAAGTAAAATGGATTCTATATGATCCAATAGCTCAATTTTAGCATCGATTGTTCTGTTGCACAATGTAACAATAAAAGCGTGAACCTTTCATAACTTCGAGTGAAAATTCGATCCTTCATAACAACAGAAACGTATGTAGACAAATTGCAGCAAAACTGAAGAATAAAATTATTGTATATTGTTCACAGACGAAAAAAATAACCTTTTCCACCAGGACAACACTATACCCCATATGCCAAAAAAATCGTCACCCAGGTTTGGCTGGGAATTGATGAGTCATACAACATATTATCGTCATCTATCACTCAAGAGTTTCTTCCTGTGCAGAAGACTACAACATTCCCTAGGCAATAGATGCATAACAACAACAGGATATGGTACGCCTGGAACACTCCGAAAGATTTTGCAAGCAGCAAAGAATTGAAAATTTGGAATTAAGATAAAAAAAACTTATGGGGAAAAAGGGCAAGAAAAGAAGAATAAAACGTCGCGTTCAACAATAATTTCGGGCCCAGCTTTTGAAATGACATTTTTTTACTTATAAGCGGTAAATATTATATCGGGTGTGAAACAATTTTATATTGCTTAGTGCACAACGATTCCAAATATCTAAACTATAGATTTTCTTTTTTTTTACTACGGATTTGTTCGAAAACATGCACAAACAAGACGTCGCTTTCTTAAGAGAACATTTCCCTAATATTTACTTATGGAATTTTTCAAAGCTACAATAAAAATTCAATCGAATATTGGATCGGATAACTTAAATGCTTCTATGCTATTTGATAGTAAAACTTTTCCTGCTTAATTACTTCTATTGCTATTGCTATCCGTATACATATATTACAAAAGTACTGTATCACTTGTTACAGGTGTTTAAATTCCTCTATGGCTAGGTTTTCTTATTTAATTTAAAATGTCACAATATTCAGTTTTGTTTACTTTGCGGGGAAATATAATTTTCTTATATGCTCCAAATGAAAGTCAATCCTACTTATAAACAAAATTCAAAACAAACACGGGGTACGTTGCCACGGTAAGTGCGAAGCATCGAGCCAATATTTACCTATGACGACGTGTAGTAAGTAGCATGCATAAGAGTACAAATCAGAAACATAAAATGGGAAGATTTGAGATAGTGGCCTTTGTCTAATGATGGGTTACTGGGTAGAGTAAGTTCTACATCTAGTTAAAACTACTGAAATTAAGAACATCTCTATTGGTGAATCCATTTAACTCTAAGCTGGTGAAACTTGTGAGTGCCATTTGCGCAGTCATTACATAGTTCAGATATAAAAATACTAGTGGTTGTTTACACAATTGATTAAGATCAGCCCCTTTCCAATCCAGACTTTACCCTCGAAAAGCAGATACAAAATATTAAAAGTAATGTTAGAAAAAGAACTTAATAGGATAAAGAAAATTTGTAATAAAAGACATTTACGTATACCTACAATATCTTTAAGATATCAATGATTCCAGTCTATAATTTGGCACAAAACAAACTTTTATTTTTATGATTGCACATGCACTAAATCAAAACAATCGCGTGCACGAAACGCACAGATGACGGGCTACTATATATTATCGCGAATTTTACTCGGAATTCAATACACAACATAAAGTACAAATGTCTACCGATTAAAATACTTTGTTTTTGCGCTCGAATGCGAATTTATTTCACTTTCTACTTATTCGAAAGTTTTTATCTCGGAGCTGTCAAGAAATTGTCAAAAGTGTGACAAAACTAATACCCATTCCACATCCACAGCCAGCTCTAGATGCAATTTCAGAGAGCTGACAGGTGCTCCGTGCTCCTTTTAACCTCCAAAGATGATGTCATTACTATTTTATAACTCGAAGCATTATTGTACTATTGGGTGAAGAGAAATATGAATTTTAATTATGAAAATGTGAAAAACATTTTTTGAAGAAATATGTATTACTCTTATCACTTGTTTAGTACAATTCTTTGGGAAGTTTAAGATGTAACGAATGTGATCAAATAGGAATTTTAATTCAAATTCAAGCCTCGTACCCTAAACATTTTCCTAAATTTTTGTTTATAAATTATTAAGCTTATGAATATTATCTTTATCAGGATTTATTTTATATTAAAAATATCAAAGAAAAAAAAATCCACATCTCTCTCATCAAATTAATTAATTTTTTTACTTGATCACTCTTGCTTGAAATATCAACAATCATCCCCTTACGTCCCACGTACATATCTACTTCGGAACGGATAAAATTTCATTTGTTTATCAACATTGTAAAGCGGTAATTGGATCTACTGCTTGTAATTTACTCTGAGTCATTTTGGATCCATTGCACCCTTATTAATACATTCCAATGACCTAAGAGTATTATTTGTTGTCGGTGGAATACCTCAGTCAGTGCTCAACTGTCTGTGATACTCATCTATTTAAACTTGAATTAACCTTAGGCATTATTACCCTCTGTATGGGAATCGAACGTGGGATTCTTATGTTAGTAATTGAGTTTGTTACTTGCTTTTATACTAATGACCTTCACCTCTTTCAGCATAGGAAAGATAAAATCGGGTTATCGCTTCATTTTCGCATCCTTTAAATTTAAACACTGTAAGACGAGAAGGTCAAAATAATAATTTTTTGCTAGAGCTATCACAAAAGATGCCCATGATCTTGATACATTTGCAAGAGCATCAAAAATAAATTTATTATTTATTATAAAAGTAAAAATAATTAATGTAAAATTAAGACAAACCCATTTTAAATGGAAGTTTGCAATATTTAGAATTTTTTGAGTAAACATTAAAAACGACTTACGCTTACGAGCAATGCAAATGAGCAAATAAAATATTCCATTTTTGAATTGCTTGAATAAAGAAAGATGACTCCTCTCATGTCTCATTTGACATTGTGAAATAATATTTAAGTGCCTGTTGGAATAAAAAGTGAGTATTTTTGTACAAATATTTAAATAAGAAGCTATTACCATCTGAATATAAAATTGTATAATTTCTTACTGCACAGATCCAGGTTTTTTGATACGTGTTTGATATATCGCATCCAATTACACTCCTAAAAGTATTTTGTACTCTATTTTTATTGAAGTGGCCTAAACGATTCTAACAAGACATTTTTAGTAAAAATACTTGCTTGAATTCTAGAAATTTTACTCGCCCTAATTATGGCGAAATGCGCCACAAAAATTGTAAATGAACTAAATTTGTAGAACTCAACCAATTTAAATCTATTTCTTCAGTTGTAATACGTTTTAAGTAATTTTTGTGTTGTAATAAACAATCGACGCATTCTTCTTGCAAAAAGTGGATACCCTATTTCTCTGCAAATAGCTGGAGTACCTACGGGTGCTGCTATATACATTTTACCTTATAAGTGAGTAACGGGGAAAGCATGGGGTCATTTTTTGTGACCAATTTACAACTTAAATTTAATTTAGAAAAAAAATTTCCTTTTTACTTACTAAATTGGATTAAATACAATTTTCTACAATACCTAATTAATTACTGCTGTTTTCCCAGGCGTGGGTATCGAAGTAGATAACTCCCACATCTGTTCCGAGAACTCCATGTGTGCAGGAATTTATCCGCCACTCCAAATTTTGTAAATTTTGTTTATGTGATTTGTTTTTGTTACTTTGTTTGTTAATTCGATAATTTTACTTTTTTTGTTTTTTTTTTTTTGGTTTAAGGCACAATTTAAACAATACTTATTTTGCACTTCGACCTTCTGCTTCAACACCTCGCCGAAAAAAGAGAAAGAGACCGTTCCCGCTATGGCGTTAGCGATAGTTAGGAGTTCAGTTATTTTGCTCTTACTATTAACAATTTAAAAATAATTAATACTTCGTAATATTATATAAGATTCTATAACGACTTCAATTTCCACAGTTGTAGGTAGGTTACTCTTAATTTCCTATATTCCAATATAAGTAGTAAGCATTCTCCGTTTATCACTCTTTTTAGTTCATCTGAAATATGGTAAAAATTGTGATTATCGAAATATTGATTTGATAATGTCCATTAACTCTGAAGATATGATTGTGAGGCTTTCCGATTTAAGTAAAAAAAATAGTCTACATGCTCCAAGTTGGTATAATACAAATGCCTACATTACACCCTGAAAAATAATGAAGAATTTATGAGTCAATACGATCACCTTACATTTGTGCAGTTAACTTAAAAACATATTTCTAATAATAGGCCATACGGACTTGAACAACAAATAAAATTACAATCGTATTTTTTACAACCGGTTATTATTATTACGCCCACTAAATTTGGACGAAATTTTCCTTCATAATTCACCATTTATCACAAAACTTGCATAATTCTTTTACATTACAAGAGATTGCACTATTATTTCTTGTATTATTTTATAAAATACCACCTTACACCGTCCCTCAGTGATAGTGTGAAAAGTCCGATGATTATCACATAATTGATCGGCATGGACAGCACATTACCATTTTAACGCCTTCGCTCTATTGATGGAAATCTGCAGCTTTTATTTACGTATTTCATATTCTTTAAATACTCTTGTTCATGAAGCTTACGATATCGACCACTCTAAATGCTCATTAAGATCAGCATTGATCAACGGCTTAATAAATCATCGACTTTAAGAAGTCATTATTCATTGCATCAGTAGCTTTTATCAGTGATTAAATAAATCAGTCTATAACGCGAATTTTAAAACAAGTTTAAGCATTTAATGTAGGCACCTCTAAATTAAGCTACACAAAAGAAATATATAAACATTACGCACGCCTGATATAAAATTTATATCCATAAATATTCGGTGCACTGCGCAAACCAAGTAAACGCAGATTGTACATTGAATCTTAATCATACAACCAACTTATAAAATTACATCGCGTAAGGTTTAAGGTTTGTGAAATACTTTTGTGGATTTGCTGTACGCCTTATTGTTTCCTTTTCATTATACAAACATTGATCTCCAATGCTAATCTTTAGTAATCTCTATATTACTTCTAAGTTATTTGTGCTGCTGCGCCTCTCGAAATCATTTTTTGGATCAAACAAGTCTTTTGCGCATTGTATTTCTTTATGCATTTTATACTTCACAATTTCTTCTTATTAACCCCTTCAGAAATGAATTTTTCATTATTATAACGAAATTCATTTATTTTTTATTCTTGCTAAATAAAACAAATGAAACATAAAAAGATAAAGTCTACATTTCAGAGTTTTAAAAAATAACTAAAGATAAATTGTACAAAAATGTGGCCACTGGTCTTTCGAGTCAACTATTTGTAAAGGTTTTCCATTCATACCCTCTGGGCATACAGACTAGTTAAATTTTCCGCATATGCAAAGCGTACGTCTGTTGTAGTTCTTTTCAGAGCAGCGTGGAGAATTTTTATATTCCAATTTTAAGGATAATATCTCACATTATCCATTCTGACCTCTGACATTCTGATCTTTATTCAACTTTTTACCTTCTTTGGTGTGAATTCGTCAACCATATTGGAAAAATTATCTCTTTTTAGGGTTCCATACGTCCGAATGAAAAAACGAACCCTTATAGGATCACTCGTGTGTTTGTCTGTCTGTTTGTCTGTCTGTCGCAGCCAATTTGCTCCGAATCTACTAGTGGGTCACTTTTGCAAACTGTACCGTGTGACATATTAAATGAAATATATTTTTTTATTGCCTCAAATATACCTTTTTTGTAATTTTAAAATAAATACTTTTAAATTTATTCAAGAAAATAAATGAAAATTAACCATTCCCGCCCCCCCCCCCTATCTACGAAACTACTGAGCCTAAAATTCTGAAAAAATACTGAAAATAGTTCTTTACTTGTAGATTACAGGAAAACATATAAGAAGTCTATGGTCTTAAAATAACATGGTAAATCTCTCCATATTGTGTACAAACTTACATTTGCAGTGGAAATGTATGGAAGAATATGTTTTTCAACTACAATTTTAAGTTTATTCTTGGGATAAATTATTAGTATTACTCGTTCGATTTAACTAGGCCAGGGCCAGGCATCCATCACTCCTCGTACCTACCGCGCTAAGTACCTACAGCTCAACGGTCAAGGACACCGCACGCCTAGCAAGTGCAGGTATTTGGATCAGATTTAAAAAAAA
>QYTT01091835.1:6987-29882 GCA_006980735.1 Dasypogon diadema | reverse complement strand
GTTCGTGTCTGCTTACATGTGTTCATTGTCCGTGGAATGAAGTGATCCCTGCTAAGTTCTAAAGCCACGACAAATTTTAGCGTAGCAGACGATCTTTTTCACTTTTTACTCTTCTGAATTTCCAGTTCAAAATACGCTGTGAGCTGCCCTGGAAAGATTTAAGCTCTCTTTTAAATGCACCTCTTTCGTAATACAAAAAGATAAAATTAACAACATTTGATGGAGCATTATGTTCAGTTAATATGTATTGTGTCGAAAAATATTTCTATTCGAATTAATTTGTTCCTTTTTATTTTCATTTACTTGCAAAAAACACGAATTAATTCAATGCAAATTGAAGATTGGAATTTTCCAAAGCTGTTATTAAATGCCACACGTATTTAACTTTGAACAGTCCATTTTCGAATCAATAATTATTCAGTACTGAAATACGTTTAGAGCATTTTGAATAGAAAAAAACTCGCATCAACCGAAATATCAAAACAAAGAGGATTAGATAAGAATTTGAATATTAGTAACTTTTTTCTCTAATATTGGGGAAGAACTTGCTTTAGTATTAGATGTACTTCCTGAAATGACATAGGTACGTTGTGGGATTTCTGGGGAATATTTGAGAAATAAAATCAGTATATTTTAATAAAATAAAAGATTAATAATATTAATTAATTTCGAGGGGATCTGAGGTTTAAGTTTTGAAGAAATCTGAAGAATATGACAACCCAAAGAAACTGCCGCTTCTCCCATGTAATTCTAAGGGGAAGGAGTTATCCTTGGGGGATAATTGTTGTTCCTTTCCACACTAGTTTAAAGATAATAGCTTAAGATATTTTTAATAGGCAAATACTTAGTACTTTAATAAAGTGGCAATTACAATGGTGTTATATCGTTTTTCATCTACAGATTCAATTATAACTTTTCATATCTTGTTGTTATTCAATGATAGTTGCGAAATGTTTTATTAACAGAGAGAAAAATTGCATGTGTCTAACACTTGTGGAAGATAACGTAGAAAATCTATGCCATTTTTTAAGCAAGCATATCCTCTCTAGCTGTTATATTTTTACGTTAGGCACTATTTTGAAAAGATCCGTATCGTACACCAATTAATGTCAACATATAATAATGCCAATGTCTATATTCTATGTAGACTATGCATTATCTACATTGTCTACGCATTGTTTACTCCGCAGCGTAAATGCTCATCACTATTGGGAACCTTATTGCCGCAAATGCCTATTAATCTAGATTCATGTAAAAATGTATAACTTCCAACTACTATCCCAACAGCGATAGTAGTAGAAGCACTTGGTGGAATTTACCCTAGATATACATATATAGGGTATTATAGCTTTGAGCAAACGTTTGTAAGGCATAAAAATATTCATTATGCACTACATAGACGTAAACTATATTACCATTGCCATTAATGTGAGAAGAAAAGAAGACGTTTAATGGATGTCTGTCTGTCTGCCTGTCTGTCTATCCACGTGTTATCCTACTACTCTATTAAAATGGAAAGATCAGGTTCGAAGATGGACTAATTTGGATGACTTCTTTATAAGATTGCCGTATGAAAACACTAGCAATATCAAATAAAATATCGTTTTGTTTTCTTCTACAACGGGAAGACTTCAAAGTAAATGGATAAAATTCGGCACAGAAATACGGCACATGACATGAAATCAGAAAATGGGTCTAACGAAGAAAAACAACTTTCGGTGAAAAAGTGATGGGAGGTATGTGAGGAGTGCCGCGTCGCGTCTCATATCTTCTCCATACATTCTCCTACAGGTGAGGTTAAGTCCAGTCATTTGAGTAAAATTCGTTACAGAGTGTATAAAGCACGTGGGCGAAACCATCATGTCAATAGGATATTTAGTTTAGCTGTACTGACTAAAGACAGGTAAAAATGTCTTTCCTCTGGAAGCTTTTTAACGTCCCGGTATGTATATATGGAGAAATTAATGCATTTGGGTCGAAAATAGAAATTAAACAAAATATAACTATAAAACTTGTATGCTTTCACCACTCAACAATCTATTATAACATTTTCCAAGATACTTGAGAAACTTTACAATATAAATAGGATAGTTTCAAAATAAATAATTGTGTAATTCCAAACGTCGCAACAAGAGAGTTTTTATCGGAATTAAATCTAAAAGAGCTAATTTATTGTATTGTATTAAAGCTGAAATGAAATATTTTAAAGTAGAAAAATTTATGTCATCAAAGATTGCAACAGTTTGGATATAAATAGATAGATTTATAAACGCAAATATTTTTAAACAAAAACGCCATTTGTCAGTTCCTTTTAGACATTTTCGAAATTTTTCAAGTGATTAATCTCCAGAAAATCGCTAAGTGAATATATTTTTATTTTTGTATCAATTGTTGAGGTTTAAAATATTCTTAAAATATTGAAAATATGCGAAACTTTTAAACAAATTTAGATTGAAAGACTATTTAAGACTACCTAGAAATAATAATTGTTATTTTTTCTAAATAATAATTGTTAATAAAAATGAAAAAACGCAAAGCATGAATGTTTATGAACTCACATTAAAAGATTTTTAGGTGTAAGAATTCATGAAGAATTGTGGGTTGAAACATCTAGACAAAAATCACAGCAAAATATTTAAAGGGTATGTATTAATTGAGGTGCCTATTAATATTTAATTATTTAATATTTAATTAATATTTAAAAATATTAAGGTAAATTAAATGCCAATAATTTTAAAAGCTAATACCTTTCAAGACAATATGTACTCTATTAATATTATATTATACATATTTATAATTCGGCAAGTATGTAAAATCAATTCAATTAAGAAAATTAAGTACATTTTCCTTTTCCTTTCACAACTAATAATTCTTTCCTTCCTATGTAAATTACACATAGGCGTGTTTGCGCCTCCTCCATACGTGCACTACTTAGTATCTAGTTCATTGGGGTCCACAAATCTCTACTTCTGCAATTTTTTTTTTTTCAGTAAAAAGTAAATGTCTCTGGGCTGAATTTGGCACTGCTAAAGTTATACAGGAAGGTAGAATGAGTAATGCTTAAATTATCCCAGTACATTCTAAAAACTGCATCTTTCACACAGAGTAACATTTTGGAGTGCAATAGTTTTAGCACTCACATTTAGAAAAACAAAATAAAACCCCATCAAACATGAAAATTCCGCACACAATGCTCCGACATAAATTAACCACTTCTCAGGATAGCCTCGATGTAATTAAAGGGAGAGTGGTAATCAACCAGTAAGAACTAGGAATGCACTGAACTGAGAATTCTTCCTTCGATTTTAAAGAGAATTCTATTTTCGTAACAAACAATAAGACTAAGGAAATTCTTCGCCTATTAGCGCGCTGCTAATTGTACACAGAAAATGTTAATCGCTACTCACATGCCAACCGGCAACACGAAAGTGCATAGGTGGATTATTTTTAGTATACGTCAGGATTTTATCTGATTGAGGGAAACTTACCGTAGAACTAATTTAATTTATTTTCCAAATATTACCTATTAAATGCACCCTAAATATGTCTCTCAAGAGTTCGATTCATTTGAAACCCTCTACAAACCATTTGGGAATAAATTACCAGTCCTAATCCAAAAGGAGGATTTATTGCTAAGGATAAACGCCATTCACGGATAATGTAACTCTGCTGAAATTCAATAGCCCCGCCAACCCTGTCACTCTTAAAACCAAATATAATTCAAATATGAATGCAAACAAAAGAGGCTTTTTAAATCTTTGTCTCTGTTTTGTATTTATAATTGGATTAAGAACACAACTGTCGCAAAACACAGGACTTTCAGAGACTTATTGAATTTAATGAAAGACAGAAAATTTTTACAATCTGAGTATTTATACAGAACTAATCAACTTATTGACGATTATTTCAGTATTAGCCAGAAGGAGCTGTATTTGAAAGGATCTTTTAATGATGAAATATGAACACTTTTAGGAACTCTAAACTTGTAGCACATATACATATAAAGTTTGCAATTTATAAGGTTCTTCCTTTTGAGTTTGTACTTACTTTTTGAGTCCAGGAGAAAGATACATAAATTATTTAAAATCTGACAAAAGTTGTTGAATATGTGGCTAAGCCTGTTCCTGTGACACCCCCAAAGCAATCCTTACATTAGCAAAAGGTGGCTTTCTATTTCCTTTTAAGAGTTCTATTGCAATTAAATATCTCATGATACAGAATAACACCATATAAATTTATATAGACCATAATTTGAAACTATAATTAAGAATCGCATAAAGATTTGAAACAACATGCACCAAAAGTTCATTCAACATTAAATACAATCTGAACTCAACGAATTGCACGTAGGGTGAAAGAGAGCCATGAGTTAAAAAAAGCTTTTTTATGCCCTAAGTGTAAGGTATAATAATTTTAAGGAAATATTTGTAATGTCTAGAAATATTCATGATACAACGAAATAAACTATGTAGTCAATCATTAATGGGATACAAAATTAAATCGAAATTCTGAAACAAATTTACATTTAAGAAATGCTATTATTAAATTACAGTCCCCCAGTTCACAACCAACTATGATCATCAATATAAATTTAAATAAATATGTATATTCCTGGTACTAAAGTGGTTATCTAGTCAGTATATTAACACAATTTGAGAAACCCCTTGAATATCCACTCAAAACCAATGGGTTCTCTTCCTGGAAAACATCAAATAAAGTTTAGGGTTAGATATACAGGGTGATTCTGTTCAACATACAAATATTGGTACTACGGGATTAGCACTTTGCTTGCCTTGTTTCCACGCTAGATGGCGTTTAAAACTTTGAGTTTTCTTCAAGACCTTCAAACAAAAAAACCTCTATAAATTTTTACATACCCTGTATATCTCGACTGTTCTTTTTGACATCGTTAGGCAATAAATTTACCTTTAAGTTGGCATGTTACTTTCATATGTTTGATTGTTTTTTTTTAGAAAATATGGGGCCAGTAAGTATAAATTTGCATTTTTTTAAGAAAAATTTGTGAAACATTTAGCATCCTGAAAAATATCCTCTATGAAAACGGGTTTTTTTATTTATTTCAAGCAAAAAAAAACCGAGTCCAATCGGACCATCCGTCCTCAGGTAATTAGGGATCAAACATATGCAAAGAAGAGTTAAAAATCTACCTACGTAAAATTGTAAACATTTTTATTGCGATGCACAGGTAACAAATGGTTAGAAAAACACACATGTCCGAGTTTTAATGTGTTTGTTAAATGTGTTAACTAAAAATATCATAAATAAATTACATAAATACTATTTTATTCACATTACAAATGTATTATAATAAACGCTCAATATTACGTCCTATGCAGGCACTTACTCTGCGATTAAAAGATTGCCTTGCGCGTTGAAGTAGGGAACTATCTTGCCTAAATTGCCCACATCCAGAATTAATTTTATTCCACAAGTTGTCAATATTATCAGAAACCGATGCATTAACTATTGATTTTATATGCTTACTTATACATCCCTTACCATTTGTAGAACTCTTTCCTCTAAATTAATGTTGGCGCGTGTCTTCCTTGATCCACTCTTTGAGGAGTAAACGTACCTGTTTCTCGTAATCGACGATCTAAGGCTTTAAAAGTTCTCGAATTGGGGACTCTTCTGCTAGGAAATCGTTCCGCGTATAAAATCCTTGCCTGATTGCCACTTTGTCCACCTTCACTGTATACTAAGTGCATATCTGCCAATTCTAATGTGGTATAATTATTCATTTTCTTAACTTCTTTAGCTGAAGACTTTACGAATAACTAAACGCAATCACCTTTACTTACGCCTTTTTATAGCAGAGTTCTGAACGGATAACTAAAGACCGAAACTCAATAGCGGCATCGGCACCGGCACCGGCATTCGTGTGGCATTAGCATCGAAGTAGACGGGGACATTAATGCTCTGCAAAACTCAATAGTGGCATCGTTGACAGTTGTGTTTTTTAAAGTAATCAAGGTGTTTGGACAAAATTTGCAGGAATGAGTGACGAAAATTTAGCGCATATTGCTGAAAGTGTAAGAGCAGCACATAACCCATTAGGAAAACTAGCGAGCGTTTCCTGCTGAAGCGCTTCCAGAACCATCCCTTAGATGCACTTTGGAAGCTTATTGCGACATTTCGTTTCCTTATTTCCTAGTTTGTGGAAAGTTTATTTATTTATCAAATGTTTCTTTCAAGAAATCGTAACTATCATTTGAGCGCATGACTTTAAGGAGTTCGGTCGTAACCAGTTTTCTTAAGTGAAAAAACGTGTTTTGTTTTGCCAAAGTGAAGTGAAGTGAAGTAAAGTGAAGTGAATATAACCCTAATTTTTCTATGACCTTATTTACTGTATTTTAAATACGGTTCTTTTGACTTGTAATGATCAGATAATACTCTTAAAATTTCTCTAAAACCGTGCAGAAACTTAGTTCCTGTTCCTCAACTTTGCTATAAAAAACACAAGCCGTTAGGAAGGTTCCTAATTTACCAATAATTAAAGGAACTCTTAAAGTACTTCCTAGTGACACTAAAGAAGCCCGTCTTGGGGGCACTGGACAACAATTTCTTAAGAACATTAGAGAAGCGCTTCTGGGTAGCGACATAGAAGCGCTTCCATCTGCGGACATCTCTATATAAAAAGACAATGGGATGAGATACATAGAGGAAGCGCTCCGAGCTTGCACAGAAGTGCTTCAGGAATACTCGTGAAGCGTTTCATTTCCCAGTGGGAATGGTTTTATTCTGCTACAACATTTAAAGAGACTGCACAGAAAGCGTTTTTGGATGCGTGAAATTCTCATGCAAAGAGGAAAGTGTGGTTTCTTCGAAACAACATACCAAAAAATAAAAAGTAGCGACCATGATATGTTTAAGAAAACTTTTAGAATGAGTGTTGCTTTACTAAATAACCCCCTTTCACAAGTTTTTGACAGACTGGAAAAGAGGTCAATTCGCAGGCCAATAGAACCCGAATGCCGATTAATCTTAACACTGATGGAATGTTACAGCTAAATAAAAAATATTGAGTTATTTTATTATTTTCAGATATCTAGCGACAAATTTTGTCGTTAAAATTTCATTTCAAAATTTCAATTAAATTCACTTACCCGGAACAGAGAAGTCCTCGCTAATTTTTTAATTTTAATTTGTTTTTGTAATCCCTATCCGTTATTATAAATAAACAGGGATTTTGTCGCACAAACTCTACTAGTTTTTCTGCCTCCACCATTTTTAGACAACCGATGCTGACGATGCCGCCTTGAATATCAGATATCAATTGATACAGGCATCGGCACCAGCACCGCATTTCGATGCCATGCCGCCATTGAGTGTTGCAGCATTACCATACATTCATTTTATTTTGACAGGCATCGATGCCGATGCCGGTGCCGGTGCCAATGCCGCTATTGAGTCTCGGCCTTAAGAGATAAGTATTGGGAGCAGGCAATTTCCAATTCGTTTAAAATCGGCGTAATTACAGGAATTTCCATAATTGCAAACTCAGGAAATTTCTTTTGCCTTTTTTTAATTTAAATATTCAATAAACACAATAAAACTCGAACGTGTGTGTTTTTCTAACCATTTGTTACCTGCGCATCGCAATAAAAATGTTTGCAATTTTACGTAGGTACATTTTGACTCTTCTTTGCATAAATTCTTGATCTCTAATTACCTGAGAACGGTTGGTCCGATTGGTCCGATTTTTTCTGCTTGAAAGGACTTATTATTACCTATCGAAATAAATAGAAAAAAAATTCGTTTTCATGGAGGATATTTTTTCAGGATGCTAAATGTTCCACAAATTTTCCTTTAAAAAATGCAAATTTATGATTACTGGCCTCATATTTTCTAAAAAGAAAACAATGAAACATATAAAAGTAATATACCAGCTTAAAGGTAAATTTATTGCCTAACGATGCCAAAAATAACAGTCGAGATATACAGGGTGTGTAGAATGTTATAGAGGTTTTTTTGTTTGAAGATCTTGAAGAAAACTCGAAGTTTTAAACGCCATCTAGCTTTAACTGTCGTGCTCTTTCATGCGCTGCTCTTCCAATAAAGATCACTGCAGCGAACCCGTAGCTGCTAGCGGACGGAAAGACTGGAAGATTCCAGAAGTTTCCAAACTGCTGGACGTCATGAAAGCCACCTTAAGCATCAATTCTCTGCCATTATAGCAAGTCATTCGGCCTCAGTTGATCAACTAGACATCTGTGCCAAAATAGAAAACAAACGTGCCATTAATACCAGCTGTAGGACTTAACTATGGCCAACAGGTACATAAGAGGTGCTGCAAACAAGAGTCCTTTAGTTGAAATTCAGGGGAAATTTGTAGCTCCTCGTCCACTCCCGTCGGAAGCGGGCAAGCTTCTCCCTAAATCTGATGGGGCCTTCAGGGGATATTCAACGTGAGGTTGCAGGATGACCGCTACGGCATGCAATTTGAGCATATCAAGGGATCTATCTAGAGGTCATACTTAAAACCGCTCAGTGCGGTAGTGCTCGCGAATCAGCAACCACGCCTACTCTTTCGAGTAGTAGTAGTTTCGAGAGTTCGGTAAATGGGATGACAAAAAAACGGTTGAAGTCCAAGACTTCCCAGGAGGAGATGCATCGTCCTAAGACCTCATTGTCCAGTACTGTACCTAAAGGGAAACAGATTCCCGTTCGCTGAGGTTAGTGGCAGTGGTGGTCAGTTCCTTTGCCTATTCTTTCACAAGTGAGATCTTTTTGCATGATGCGGAAATGAACAGTGACTATGAATTGTGCGACAGCATAATAACTGCACGGTATACGGAATACAAGGTATACTCGAGGGGCAAAATGACACTTGGCCGTGACGTTAGCTCGGCAAAATTGTCTGGAAATTTGAAGTAATTTATTAATTAAAAAAGTAGTTAAGCATAGTTTTCATTTATTTCTTTGCAATAATGTCCCGTTGTGCATACTCTAGCATATTTATTCATGACTAATTTTAGAATTTTTCAACAATATAACCAAAAATTTTTGGCATAGTGACGTCACTTCGGCAAAAATGGCGGAAGTAGTGTTCGGGCCGAGCATACCTTGTATTCTCTATACCGTGAATAACTGTGCTGCCACTCGACAGTCATTTTGAGGTGGCCGATGGTTTACAGGAGGTTCCTCCTGAGAAGCTGCATCTGGTTTTCGCAAAATTACATTATGAAGAGAATTCTCACATGATCCTCTCTATTCTTAAGCATGAGATTGCGGATCCTACAGAAATCCTGTCACAACTCTTAATCCTCCGCAAGGAGGCCTCTACAAAAAGCTGTTTTAGATTCTTGCATTAAGCCAATTGAATAGCTCCCTTCGTCATTAGAGTCGTATAGGCATGACTTGAGCTTTGTTATGCCTTGCGTATATCCATTAATATTGGGTATAATAGGGTACCCACACGTCTACGCAGCATATCTCAACACTTAAAACGAGACGAACTTAACCAAAATCTTCGAAACTACAAGCCATGCACAAGAAGAAGAGCGAGAACATTGAACCCTTTTTTATGAATGCTTTAAGATAGGCGAAATTGGGCTTATATACTTCGTCAGCCCATGTACTGCTATCTTGAAGCGTTCATAAAAAACAGTTCATATGTTAGTGCTCAAGGTCAGTTCATGGCTTGTAGTTTAGAAGGTTTTGACTTAACGCAAGAAACGTATATAAGACTCGAACAGAACTCATACTTGTATAGAGAATAAGAACACATTTTATAACGTTTAATTGCTCGCAGGTTAGAACGCATTGCTAATTTAGAAAGGATTAATCATGCTGGGGTAGATTGCCTTTTAATAAAATTTCCCAATAGTAACAAAATGATCGCCTCCGCATTATTACTTAACAAACTTGAAGAATTTGTAAAAATCTTTTAAATGATCCAAATACAACCTGCTACGACATGCATTTCATCAAAAAGGCGAAAGAAAAATTTCGCATTTAGCAGTTGACATGGCCAACATAATTGAAATAAATAAATTAATCACAGGAAATAAATAAATTAATAACAGGTAAATAAAAATTAAAAGAAAATCACTTGAGCATCTAATTTATATTATTGCTAAGAAAGCCTGAAAAGACATGTTTTAAAAATTTTAATTGCCTGGTTTAATTGTACCGAACTTTTCATTAAAATACCAACCCTTACCAGAAGAGATTCTTAAATTTGATTCCTTTGTTCTACCAGCAGCAAAGAAACCACCGGCAAATCTCCCTATATTCATTGTGTTTTGAAATAATCAGAAATTTGCAAGTAAGGGTCATGTTCACAAGTGGATTAGTTCCATTCAGTTCTCTCATGTAGAGTCACTTGAAAAATGACAATGGAGCTAGGTCTCGGATAAATTCCAATTTTACCTGACACTTGAACGTTGAAAGAGATCTGGCAAAGGCGTCCATTATTACCCTCAATAATTTATAAGATTTCCTTTCAACCCCGAAATGCCAAATATATATAGAAGACTCGTCTATTGTTAGCGAAATGCCTGGCCAACTAGATTTGTGCATCTCGATTAATAGCAGTCGACAATCGGCAACGAGTTCCCTTCCTCAGGTCATTATGAGCACGCATGGGTTTCGATAGTATTATCGGCTTAAGTATTTTTCAAACATGTTGTTAATGTTTGATACAGTCTACCAAGCCATTTCACTCTGGCGTATCTAAAGGAGACAACCGATGACAAAAGACATAATACTCACCCTGGTTCTGGTCGATCCCAAATTTCTTTTGATGGAAAACATATTTTATCTAGAACCTTTTGTCCCGAGCACAAGTAAAGACGATAAGAACTTATCGGGGTGCCCATAAAACCTTTTCTGGTGTCAATAAAGCTTTCGTGTCCACCTTGTCCTAATGGCATTCGATTTTTTGTTGTGAAACAAGGCCAGTAAAAAACTCTTAGGGATGTAAGACTCGACTACAAAGCAATTAAAAGTCGATGCGTTGGTACACTCACAAACGAAAGGTAACAATCAATCTTAATTCACTTGATGAAATAAAGTTGAAGATCTCAAAGTGTATATACCTCAACCAGGCTAAGCCCACACAAAAATGTTAAGTGGGTCTATTTTTGTTACTTTCATGTACTCTGTCTCGACAAGAGTCACTTAATCGCACGCACAACATCATCCGCTACTCTGGAATGTCTTTAAGTCCCTCACATAATGCACAGAGCAAATTCCTGTCATTGTTTTAAAAATCTCTCAGTTTACGTGGCAATGACCACATTTGCTTTCGGTTCCAATTTTGTTAAATCAATAAAAATAACTTCCCTCATTAAAAGAGTGCTCCATGGTTCAATGTTTTAAAGTCTTACATTAAATTTTAAGTAGTCGGACTTTATATGCTTATCGTTGTTTGTTGCTCTTAGTGCTCCCAAATAAAATGAATATTTTCACCAAAAACGCATTTGTACCAATTAAATTATAAAATTAATTCCAGATAAAAGATATTTGTAAAATCTAACTTCTTTAAGGGGGGATCCTTGTCCAGCGCATGAAAAAAAACACTGTATTTTAAATTTCTTCTACGCTAAATGTACACATACAATCATTACAAAACTTTTCACCGTATTAGTACTACTCTTGTAGATTACAAAAGAATTTTTTTATGTCAAAAAATTTATTTAAAAAAAAATATAAAAAATATTCGCTGAGAAACCTTCAGTCCGAAGTATGTGATTGGAGTACACTCTCAAGATTACGCAAAAGTGGCTTAATCTGGGAACACTAATTTTTTCTCTAGTCTACATATATGTATATAGTTTCTATATGGATAGAAGGAAAATTGTTAAAAATTGAAAATTAGCATTTTTATTGTAAATTTAAAAAAAGTTGCGATTTTTCACACAAAAAAGTCAATTGAAAGAGTTATAAAAGTTTTTTGGACTTTTTTTTTAAATAATTTTACATTCATATAGAAGATAATCATATTCTTACAGAGCATATTAAGTTTCAAGTCAATCCATTCATTACTTTTTAAATAATCTTGCACGTCAATTTGGAAAACATGATTGTGGAGAAAACGCGTTTAAACATTTCGGATTGCTATGATGTGCACAATCGACTTTTAAACACAAAAGCCATCTATTTTCTCGTAGAAGACTTAAATAACACAGTGAGCTTTTTAGCTCGGTATAGTAACCGAGTTAATTTAACGCAGTTAATGCATGACAACTCTGTACTCCGTTGCCAAACGAACGCGGCTAATGCGTCGCAAAGGGGGACCCGAGTGACGACTACGTGCTAATGACGGGCAAAAAGTAACTAACTAACTGTAACTAACTAGTTACTGGCACGAATCTAACTAACTAGTTACTTAAGAGTAGTAACTTTCAGGTACTTGAATTGCATTAAGATATTTTTTTCAGTTAAAAAATAAATTTATTTGAAGATATTGGCAATGAATAATGAATGAATCAATGAATTGCATCGATATTTGTATGGCACTTTTCTGCTTTCTTTTTCCCACTCCTAAAACCAATGAATGTCACTGTCAGTGCCGAATTTGAAGTGCTATTAACTGTTGCGTTTTGCTAGTTTGATTTCCGCACTACACTATTTTCTGAAATACTTTAAAATTCTAATATTTTTTTAAATAAATTCGGTCTAGTGTTTAGAAGTTTTACTCAACGTTTTATTTGAACACTTCGCATATTATGGTAAGAAAACTAAGAGGTTAAGTCATCAATTTATATATAGGGACAACTGATGCCCTTCGATTGTAGTATTTATTCGTATGGATGGCTAGCAATTTCTAAAATAAATATATATAGGTCAAGGCATTGTCATCTTTAAGCACCAGTACATCTTCTGCTATAATAGAAGTTATGCAATATTTGGAAAAAGATGTAATTGGAAGAACAGAAAATATACTATTGTTTTGGAAAGATCGGCCAAACGTTTATCCTTATTTGGCGAAATTAGCCAAAAAACATCTTTCAAGCAACGTCTGTCGCGAGTAAGAGACATTTTTCAAATGCTGGACTACTTTTGAATAAAGAAAAGATGTCGCCTTGACCTAAAAAGTGTAGAAAAAAATATATTTTTAAATTACAATCAGACATTTCTTTAAAAAAATAGTATAACTCAAAGTCAAATTGTTATTTCTTACTTTATTTAGCTTCTTCGTTTTTGTTTTTTTCTTGTACACTTTCATGCCAGAAATAATGTTTGTTTGTTTAATGAAATAAATGATGAATGCAATTTACTAATATATTGTCTATTTTGAACTAGTAACTAAAAAGCAACTAGTTACATTAGTTAAATTCGAATGGCACAAGTAACTAGTTAGTTATTTCATTTCAGTTATTTATTTATGAAAGTAACTCTACACAATTGAGAAAGTTCCTCATGAATATGTGCAGGAAAGTAAATGTGAAATTAATAACTAACTATAACATCTTATAGCAATAACAATGAACCCTGTCATACCAATTATTACAATCATTTAGAATAATTCAATCAATAGTAACTATTTAATTAGTTAATATCCGCTATCAAGTATGGCCTGTAAGTTCAATAAAATCCAAAGTAAAACATATGCATAACCCAAGTTCTATCTACTATGCTTTCAATTCAGGCCTAAACCTACTGCCGTTTTGTATTCTATGCAAATTTACAGGAAGATTGTTCCATAGCCTGAGTGTACAAAAAACTGGCATTCTGAGGGTGGGTTATTAAAGGTAGGATTGATAAGTGCAAATGTGCTAGCTGATCTTACAAATGATAAACAAATAAACAAACAATAAATTCGGGAGTCTTGTAACAATTAGTTTGTGTAAGAAGAGGAGCACGCGCATATTCAGGTAGTCGCCAAGACTACATCCCAATAACGACCTAATAAATTGAGATACATGATCAAAGCGCCTTAATTTGTATATAAAGCGAACCGCAGAATTGAATGAAACATTAAGAATTCGCTGGGAAGTGGAGTCCATTCTACAAAATATTTCGCAGCCGTAGGTTATCAGAGGCAGAATTAGGGACTTGACCAACTTGATTTTGGTTTCCGTACATAAGTAGGAAGCACCGGCTTATAGACACCGTAAGGTATTGTACACACGAGATTAAATACCACTTATATGTTTTGACCAAGAAAGTGACTGTGTGAAAGTGATTTCTAGGTTTTTTACAGATTGGCAGTAAGCAATTGCGTCTCCGCCGAGACTGAAGAAACGTAGTATCAATTTCCTTCTTATAGATAACGATAGCCTTGGTTTTCGAAGCACTAACACATAGTTTATTAATAGTTGCCCAATTAAGAATACGTTGTAGACCATCATTAATTCTTGCAATCATGTCCTCTATAAGTTCGATGGGCCGAGATATATATAATTCCACATCATCCGCATAAATATATGAAAGAGGCAGTCAGAAATAACTGAGAAAATGTCATCAGCAAAAATAATAAAGGCCCAAGTATGGGACCCTGAGGAACACCCGCAGAGGTGGATAGTAACCGTGAAGATTTCTTATCAACGATCACTTTTTGAGATCTATTGATTAGGTAAGAGTAAATAAGTTTGGCTGCCGATCTTGAAAACAGGAAATTTCTAATTAGTTTATCCAGCAGAATGTTATAATTAACGTTATCAAAGGCATTTGAGAAATCAACAATACCATAGTTGTTAACTGGTCATTATCTAATGCAATACGAATGCCATCTGTGATTTTGATAGGAGCTGTGATTTTGATAAGAGCTGTTTAAACAGCTTTTATTTGACCGAAATCCGGACTGGTATTTAGACAGTAAATTCAGGTCATCTATATATTTCATAACTTGTTGAAATACTAATCTCTCAAAAACCTTTGATACTAATATTGCTACTGATATTTATAATGAAATTCATGTATTGCAGTTCCTAGTTCGTTTCTCACTTTGTTTAATATTTCCTTGATTCTTCTTTCTTTGTCATTATTTTATTTCGAAGATAGATATGTAATACAATTTAGTTGATCCTTTATTCTAATACTCGTTCTCCTTATATAAGATTCAATCTTGTGTACCTTGCCAATAAATTAATTGAATTGAATTGAATTGAATATTATTGTTGAAATTGCAAAGCGTATTCCATTCCTTTAAAAATTAGAATGTTTTTTTAATTGTTTGAAGATCGCTCCCGAATAATCAGAATAGGTCTCTATCAGCTCTCCATTAAAACTCATTTCATCTTTCAGTGCTGAAATATGTAGGACTGTAGAGGAACGAATGAAATGACAACTTCGACAGTACCTACTTATAATATGTAAAATTCAAGTAGTTTTATTACTAAATGAGTACTGAAAATTTATGGCTTCGAAAACAAAATTTTCAAGTTACTTCCCTTTATTTTTGCTTCCTTTCCTATGTACTCTCTTCTGCTGACATTTATTTTATATTATAAATTCTCCCTTCCCTATACAACACAACTAATTTTTACTTACGTATTAAATTCATATTTCCTTGGACTGTTTATATTCTGTCGGAGAATCGAACCTGGTTCTTCTTCGTGCGGTGAATAGTGTTCTATCCCTATTCCAACTCGTTCTTGTAGTGGACACAAGAAAGATTGAACTATATTCTAACACAGTAGCTTTAAAATTTCTCCTCGAGTTTGTAGAAGAAGTTAGGAGATTTCTTCAGGATGGTGTAATTCATGAGAAAAGTTGCATTTTTCGCCTGCTTTATTTTGTATGTGATGCGCCAACAGTAGCTCATATAAAATGTGAAAAATCGCATGGAAGTTATTTGGCCTGCTAAAAATGTTTCGCGAAAGCTAACGAAAATTAAAAATGGGATGCGTAAAGTTTTTTGTTTAGAAACGAACGTTGTTTTACGAAATAATGGAAATTTTCGTAGGCGGTAACTTTATGAAGGCAGTGACGACATTGAGCATCATATAAATGCTGAATCTACTTTTAAAAGTCTTCCAATTGATATGATTGGAACATTTCTTTTGGACAAAATGCACCTCATAGATTATTAAGGTGTGTGTAAAAAGGTCCTTTAAATATGGCTGGGGATACCTAATAAAAATAAATTAACATGTATTCAAATAGAAAAATTGAATATTTACTTGAAATTGTGTTACACATCTTCATCTGCGGAGCTTCAATGTAGGAAACTCTCTGAAACTGACTTCAATTCTTTGAATAGTACACTCAATAAGTACTGACAATACCATATTTGCACTGATATTAAATAGTTCTAATTTTCTAGTACTAAAATTAAACTCCGAGGGTTCTGAATATATAGCAGTATTTTTCGAGAACTGCATTATAACTACAAATTCAGTACTAAAAGTACAAAACTGTATGATAGCAAATACAGTACTGAAAATGTAATACCCCCCACTTCAAACGCGAGTTCCTATTTTTGAAAGTCAATACGGACTCTCTCAGCGGCTACATTCTGTGGAGTGCTTTTTTTCAATACTTCAATTTCAGTACTGTGAAATATTTATTAGGGTTATTTTAAAGAATACCATTTTATTAATTTGCGTGAAAGTCATAATGATGATTACAATGGCAAGTTAAATATGGTTATGGCGATAATATAGATAAAGGAAGGCGAATATAAATCTATATCCAGATTTAAAAATCAATTCATATTACTACTAGTAGAAAGCAAAAGTTTATATCGGAAGGAATGCAAGATGTATTTCATCTGGAACATGAAGTAAAAGCAGTAGTATCTACGATTATAAAGATACCAAGCTTTAGAATTTGGAGATAGTTTAAATGATGACCTAAAATTTTAGATCAAGTCCAGATTAAAATATTTCAAGGTGAAATTTGATAAGAACTAGCAAAAAATGGTAAAATATTTCTAAGGGTTTTTTGCCCCTAGAAGCAATGGTAGCAACAGAACGTTTTAATCTTAGAGACCCTTTTGCTTTGTGATGTCCACTAAATGACCTTTTCTACCAACCATCGAAATATTCAGAATGAAAACGTATCCACAATTCCTTTACAAAAAGGACTGCCGATAGACAGGATAATTTATAATTTCATCCCATGCCTTTCTTATTCGTTTTATCTGCTTCCTGGGATTTGGTTAATTACCGTAATTTTGTAAAAGTAGTTTCTAATTTTATTACCGAAACCAAAATGTCATAAATTACTGGTTTGTCTTGCAAAGGTGTTTAAAATAGGAAGACAATTGGTTTTCTTGATAATGTATGACAACTGACGTTTTCTTTGTAGCTGTGTAATTTGGTTAACCAACTCAAACCATGTCGAAACATTCAGTTTTACTTATTTTCATTTTCGTGGAAAAAAATTGAAATTCGAAAATTTTTTGCACAAATTCCACAATTACCACATGGAAATTCATCAATCGGTAGGTATATAACAACATGAAAAAAATCAATATTTATTTGGTTGACATAAAATATGACGAAATTTTGATTTAATCATAAATTAGACATGTAAGAATTATGTATGGAACAATGTATCTGGAGGGAGGAGGGCATATCTTCAGCTTTTCTGACACACTTGCGTTCCTTTGACGAAATTTTCAATCACGGTTTGGCATAATTGCGGTTGGATCTCAGGGATATAGGGTCTGATCTCCTCATTCAAATCTTGGGTGGTCGTAAGCTTGCTGACATAAAATTTTGACTTAAAAAAACCCCGGATATAGTTTTTGTGCAATTTTTCAACTTTCTTCGCTGTGGAGGGTATTTAGGCTTCTCTACCAAAAATTGGACGCATTTTAAGAATAGTGGGCAGTCACAGTTTCATCATTTTTGAAATAATGTTTAACAATAAGAATGCGTTGTTGTGTTGAATAGAATTCATTTCTGATAATGACGCACTACTTACCCTCGAACTGTCATAATGATTTGACTGTCAATGCACAGTAGCAGAAATGGCGCCAAATTTAAATTTTCCGCTACTGTTGGGACGTCCTTTAGTTCAAATTCGTTTCTTGTACAAAATTGTTTTCTTCAACAGAATTACAAACCAAAAATAATCACAAAAATTATAACTTGTATGTAAAATAAGGTTGTGAACATTATATGGCGGTAATTATAGTTTATATGGACAGTAGTAAGCAGTGTAGAGAGTATGTGCCGGTGAGAAAACTCACAGAGTTCATATCATTTGCAGTGCAATAAAATTGTTAATCACTTAGGTGAACTATTCATGCATCAATTATCTATTGCATGTGCCCCCCCGTTTTTCGTTAAAATATGGTATATTAAATTTTTTTATTTAAATAATTATTTTCATTTAATAAACATTTTGTACGAACACGAATGTGACATAAAGTTTTGTTTATATTTTACTTTTCCTTATTTTTTTATCCTTGAGATGATGAAGTGTGAGTTTCTTTTAATTCTATTAATGCACTACTTTTAATTAATAAAATATATTATAAATAAAAAGGTCACAAGGTATTCTCTTATTTGCTGTATGTATAAATAAATAAAGCTGGGAAATATTTCTACCCTATATTTTCTAAAGCACAAAGTCAATTAAGAATTCACATTCTTTAGAAATCGACAATTTTCATTTTAATTTGTATTTTTATAGTCGTATATTCATTAAATGAGAAACTTAAATATGTAACGCAGCAATGTGTTCCGTTTGACACCAAGAAACACCAAAACCATAAATGGATTGCGTGTTTAAATGTTATCCTTAAATCTTATCTTTTTCGAACTGCTATGTAAATATTATCCCAGAGAGTGGTACTAAACATAAACTCTAACAGAAATATATCCAAACACTAGTCAATAGATGTTTATGCTACTCTTTGTTAGCATTCCTTAAGATGCCGATATCCAACAGTTTCTTTTAGATGGATTTCTAAGAAATGCCGACCAAGGCAATAATGCCAGGGATCAGGTAGTCGGCCAACACTTCATGAAAAGGAAACCTCTGAATTGAAATCTTTTCGCGAAAACATTACTAGATATCGTTCCTGTCAGAAGTACACAAAGTCTTCAGAATTAAAGAAAATTGAAATAGCCCGAAGCAGATGTTCCCATTGTTCAGACACACATCCTTCGCCTTCTATTGTATTTCTAGGACCATAGCATTGCGAAGAAGGATACTGTTGCAAAGAATGCACACATCTATCATGATTTCATTAAGTTTCAGATCTCAGGGATTTTAGTCAGCATGTAGTATTATGTTTCAAAGAAAACGCCATAATACACTCCGTTTACATGTGAGCAGTTGTTATACTGCACCAGTAGCCCAAGGAACCTGAAGGTAAGTTGTCTTGAGTTAAGATTAGCTTGCCATGTGTGTGGGATTTAGCTACTTATGACTTGATAGTATGATGGTACTCACTCCATACGAAATTAACCATATTAGGATCTTTTATTACTTTTGGGAAGTCTGTCAATCTTGGGGTAAAATTAATAATAAGAAACATATTTCCATGTAAGCTAGAGAGAAGTAAAGGGAAAACGCTGTGATGTCCTTGGTAAATGCTACATAACAAACTTTTTAGGCAGACGCACGGGGTATCCTTAGCAATTAACAACTATATTACTCTTCTTAACAGAATTATTTTTGGGAATATATGTACATACCTTAATAAAGACATAATCACATGTATTAAGCGCATATTATTAGGAAAAATTCCTCTTATGAAAATAGCTACGAAGAAAGGTCTGAAAGATATGGATAGGATCCATTCACTTGAAAAGTATAGATATTATTTAAGAGTTAAATAATACATTTGAGAGCTTTATTTTTATATGAAAGTAGTAGTTGTTAACAAATGTTATAAGTAATTTTCATGACGTACATAACGTTTTAAACATTATTGATTAAGTGTTGTTGAAGTAAAACTCATTAGTTTTTAAATAAGCAAATTTTTGTTCTTTACTTAATTCAGTATTGTTTTCTATAGTTAAATCAAATGCTTACTTTGATTTGAATCAAATACCATTTATTACATTAATACAGCATAGTTCTTCTAACGACTTGAACAACATTGTCGTTACTAACTAAATCCTCCTTTATATCCATTGGCTTTGGCTCTGTTCCAGCCACACAGTTCATAAGCAAAGGGGATATTTTTTCATCCCCGGCCAGTTAAAACTACATAGTTTACTAAATTTCTATTCTAACAAAGCGTTATGTTAAATCTTACTGGCTACAACTTCTAGCAATTAGTAAAGACCCCTTTACACTATCTGATAAGTCATTTTCATATGACTTGTCAAAAGTTGTATCATAGCAAGTTGAAGTCGTAGCATTCTTGTGTTTGTTGTTTACACCTATTTGACAATCGGCCTGACTTCAGGTGTCAAGTGAAATGTCGGAAATATTAAATGTAGAAAACATTAAACAAATAGCATTAATAACGAAAAAAAATTCAAAATAAAAATGCAAAGAGGTCCAAATGGAATAGGAAGTGGCTTTTGATGAGATGGTCGTGACATAACGCAAGTTGTATTAAATGAATTGCAGTTTAAATATTTAGATGCTTTTTAAAATTATAACAAGAGTACAAAAAGAAACATTTTTTTAAATTATTGAAAAAAGTTTGACCTTTTTTTCAAGGTATTTTCTCTCCATTTTTCAAAACAAATCACAATTTTCACTACTTTATTCCTCAACGAGCCTCAAAAGTCATATGACTTCTCAGAAGAATTAGAACCAATCCTAATTGTAAAAAAGTCATGAGATTTCTCATATGTCAGATCATAGGAGAAATATGGATGCGTTTGCACCGTATGACTTGACATTTTTGACAGCTCATATGACAAAGAATAAGACTTATCAGATAGTGTAAAGGGACCTTAAGCAATTCTTGATTATTAATGTGCAAAATCTTATATACATCATACTTATTATTTTCATCTGTCCCTATACGTATTATTTGGGCAACAAAAAATAAAAATAAAAAAATTACAATTCCTAGAAATGGATTTTGACCATCTCTTGAAAAAGGTGCCTACACCCAGAGAAAAAATGGTTAAAAAATGACTATTGGTTAAATGACTAATGGTTAAAAAATGACTATTTTTTAACCATTTTAATGTTTGAAACTGGGAACAACATTATACCAGTTGATTTTAACTACAAAAAGTAGTTACTTCTAACTATTTGAAGGGACTACAAAATAGCTAATTTTGACTAAAACATGTTTACTTGTGACCACCTACTAGTTAAAAGCCCGGAACATAAAATGGTTGCTTATAACCGCTATATAGTCAGTTTTACCGATCTGATTGTAAACTGAAGGGACTAAAAAGTAGTTATCTTTATTGGGCTGTGTTTTCCCAGCATTTTCTTGTTACAGGATATATTAACGCTTCGAAGTATTTCTTTTAGAAATTTAGCTGTAATCCAATACTGTCAAAGGAGCATCAATTTTACTAAACCGAAGAACATGAAGTCATACTAAATCAAACTAAAGGGAGGCAAGAAATTATAAGGAAATGCTTGTGTCCAAATTTATCACTTTGTGGAAACTTCCAAGTAACAAAATGCGGCTTTTAGTTTCTCGAATTTTGGGTCGAGTCAGAACTAAATTTATTGAGAATATCACAAGTATTTATATACTATACAAAAATTCTTATTAGGAATTATAAGCTAAATGAAAAAAAGGTTTTCATATGTGGCGAAAAGTGTTGCCACAACTTTATATCAGTGGGTTGCATTTCAACTATTTTCCTCGTCATTTTTAGACGAAATTACCAACAAATATTCCTTTTATACACAGAATTAATATTTTATATAGTGACAATTGACTATTTATTGTAGTTTGAATTTCTTGCGAAACTTCTAAAAAGAACTATTTTATTTATATAACCATTTTAAACTTTAATTTAAGAGCCTGATTTCGTCAAAAAACTATCGAAATAGTTACGCTTCAACCAAGTTATTTTTCTGGGTGTAAATATACACTCCATTTCATATCTAATCACCGCCTATATTTTCAATTTTATTTTTCTACTTTATAACGTGTTTTGCAGTAATGATCCCTAAAATCTATTGTAAGTGGTTTACGTAGAGTTACGTCCTTTACGGGCCTTTAGAAAGTATTTAAGAGATTCGTCGGATTCCCTACATTTTTCAAAATCCAATTGAGTTTAGATTAAAGTAAATAACTCCAATGTTTCTTAGGTTTATTTCATATTTCAGGCTTTCAAAAGGTGCTTTTATGCGTTTGCTGAATGAAACATCAAATGAGTTCAGGCCCATAGCACGCCAATTTTATAGTTGTCGGCCACCCTTTTATATTTGGGACATGGTAGCTACCAGCAATTAGCTACAGGACAAGATTTTAACTTAGGTTTGGCCCAAACTTCAGTTTCGGCTGAAACATTGAATTTTTTTGAAAAACTTCTCTGTCTAAAATGGATTAAATTTTTTATGAATAATAAAGAAATAAAGAAATGTTCTTTAATGGAAAGTGCTTCTATAGCATAAATGCTATAATTGTAAGTTTTTTAAATCCATTCAACTTGCTACTATTATAATGGTATTTTTAGGTCTGTATGATCATCGCATGACTATCAGAGCCGTAGATGCAAAATTTGGTGGGGCTTCCCACGATTCTTTGGTTTGGCGTTTAGGGCAACCAAAAGCTATTTTGAGAAGCCAATATGAGAATGGGGAGAGAAATGGCTGGTTACTTGGTTTGCAGATTTTGAATTTTTATTAGGACATCAATTTAATTTTCATTTTGCAGGTGATTCAGGCTATCCCATAGAACCAAAACATTTTAGAGACGCTAATTTATTTATATTTGGAGAACATGTTTGTTAAAAAAAACATAAAATAACATCTTTTGAACTATAAAAAATAAAAACGTTTCTCTTTCATTAAGAAAATAAATAAATTTGTCCTACGTACTTCCAGGCATAATAAACGTATTTTCTTTTTATTAGATCGGAAGAGCG